>BCLF01000089.1:406544-434928 GCA_001602275.1 Zoysia japonica | reverse complement strand
CGCTTTCCATTCTGCCCATGGCGTAGATGGAGATCAGGATGGTTTCGCCAGGCTGCAACTGCTGACCGCTTGGTAGCAAGTCATCAGCTAGCACCTTCTTTCTCTCGAAAGGGCCTGGTGGGTGCAACCTAAGGGATTCATACAAGGCTGCCTGAAGGTATACAAGATCTTTAGTCTCCTCCTGCTCGAAGAAGAGCATGGTGTTGGCGCCATTGGAAACAAATGAGGTAGTCTTTTGAGACGCGATGGGTGCTAGTTCCCTGCGGATAGCGGAGACAACGCGGGGGCACTTGGCGAGGTTGTAGAAGACCCAAGGCAGCGACGTGCCCACGGTGTATCTCCCAGCGACCATGTAGTTGAGGAGAGTCTTACTTAGGAGAAAGCCATCATTGTATATTGGGTCAGCAGAAAGAATAATATCCACAGCGGACACCTCGTCCTGGTCGTTGCTCCTAGCTTTCATCTTCCGCATCATCTCCCTGACAAAGCCGTGCAAATGTTTGTGCGCCACGGCAAGCTTACGCTCCGGTCCAATATTTAATCTTCTCATCAACATCCAACAAGAAGCTGGAAGTATGTGACGTTACAAGCCGACCTCCATGACCGTGTCCATGGCCGCTGCAACATGCATAGGCGGCATGTCGGCAGACAGGCAACCAGGGTCGACGCAGAATATGGGGATGGTGATTAGGTCAAAAATCAACCTGTTGATCAAATCCTGCATGTCGAACGAGGCCCCGGTCCTCGCCAAGCGGCTCATGAACGGGAGGAGTCCGTTCACCACCTTGTCGCGGCTGCTCCTCTCCATCAGTGCAACCACCCGTGGATTGCTCAAGAAGCTCTGGAACATCGCTCGCTGTTGACGGCTGAGCTGACCATCGACGGTGAAGATGCTGCCGCCATAGATGTCGAATATTTCAGCGAACTCCTCTCCCTTGGGGTAGTTTGCATAATTGGTGGTGAAGATGTGGCGGATGTTTGCCGGGTCACAGGTGACGAAGTACCTCAGGCCACTTGCAATTGGCTTCACCAGTGAATATATAGCTGTAAGTCACTTGGACTATGTTTTCTCTCAGTTATTTAAATTCATATCTGATATTTTTTTTAAAAAAAATCTGTGGATAGAAATATGTAACATTTTTATATATGCAGACGTTACGGCTTTTATTATCTTAGAACTTTCTAATATTTTGAAATTTTCATTTCCCATATCAATTATGATTTAATACTACTACGACCACTTAGTTTTCTGTGTCTTGATGCATGGACCTCCACGTCTTGGACCATACGTGATGCAGTGGTGCTAGATTCAAAGGATGTGTGGTTATGCGCGCCCATGACTAAGAACTGAGCTGAGCACTGAAGTCGCATTATTAATTAGTTGGTGGTCGTTTGCATGTTTCAAGAAGATACGCAATTATGTATCAGCCCAGGAGCTCTCTCGTTCTCATGCTTGTGCAATGGATGGAGGAGGAAGAACAATAGAAACTCAGGCACACATCAATGGTGATAAACGTCTGATTTTGGCTTGTATTTCTCCACATCACTGAACTTCAACGGGGCATTACAGAGACATACTGCTCACACCAAGAACTACATATATTGTGTTGGGTCTAATGCTCCGCCTACAAACAAATCTTACAATCTGACTACTGTGAGGACTATGAAAAAATGCTGACTCTCATGACTTATGGTACGAGTAAACCATAAGAGTCTCACTTTTCTATTTCAAATAGGGATAGACTCAAATAACATGTGTATGAGTATGAGTCGTATTTGCGTCTAGGCCGTTACAGTTACAAACTATTCCTTTGAATAGTGGACCCAACACAACATATACTTCCTCTTTGATATCCGTTTTAATGATGGTTCTAAACTTTGTATAAACTAAGACATCCACAATATTCACCAAAAGCTCTTCAACAACTTCTAGATGGTCTAGGCAATGCTAGTTGCTAACGGTAACAGGTCTTGAACTTCCCCTTGGTATAAGCTGTAAGGTTCTCAATGGATAAAGTATTCAACCACACTCAACCGCTCTAAAGATTAGAACATGATCACCTTAGTGCTCTCCTCTTCTTTCTTGTAAGTGCTATAAAAATCAGTCCTATCTGCAGTGGGCCGAGAAACGCTTGCTAGGGAGGGACATCACGGCAGACGCATGTAGGGTTGTCCTAGCATAAGCAGACCGTGCAAGACACTTTTAATCACCATTGATGAAGGAAGAACAACAGTTAGAGTTCGAAGAGTAGGGTAAATAGATAAAAGATATTTCTTCCATTTTTATTTAAGTACTATTATTTTAGATCTGATCGGAAATTAAAAAAATTAAAAAATGGACGTACTTAAAAAAAAAATGAAGAGAGAGATAGAGATATATTAAAAAAATACATATTGAAAAGTAAAAATGACAGTTAATTTAAAATAATTAGAGGAAAATAAGTGATATAAAATGAAATGAAGGAATCTAAAAACTAAAAGATATTTTTTTACCGATTGAGATGCCCGTAATAGGCTGTGGCACTCTATACTTTTGTAGCTAGTACGGTGAAATCTTGCACCGTTAGAAGTTACTCACTCCATTCAGAAATATCAGCGTTCCTAACTTCCAAATATAAGTTAGAAGAAAAATACCATTCTACCCTCATTAATCACAACCCGTCACTCGTCGTAGCGCCAGGTGGGTACCTCACTTGTCGCTGTCACCGGGTCTTCGATGGTTGTTTTCTCTAGCAAAGAAACTGTGGTAATGAATGCTTGATGGAGTGGTTACAAACGCTTGTAAAGATGGAGAGGGAGCAGAACTTAGTTCCATATGAAACATCAATTTTATCGTAGGTCATCAAAACTAAAAATTTTGGATTTTTTAAATTAAACTTAATTCTAAACTTATAGAGTCTTTGTTTTAATGCAAATCTATCAAAACTAGGGTCTTCAAAATGAGAATTTTTCTTATTTTCTATAATTTTTTCTGTAAAATTTTTGTAAGGTTTCTATAAAATTCGTGCGTTTCAAAGAGGCATAAAACTTTTGATTTACAAAATCGTACATCTGGTTTTGGAGCCCGTGAATAGTTTTCAAACATCATAACTCCTTGGTCTAGAGTTCAGAGTCCAAATTGTGTGTTTCATATGTCCATCTCATCGTCTCGACAAAGGAATTCATCGTGAACACTTCAACTATACTGTTAAAGTATCTCTAATAGTAGTGTATAATTGCTTTTAGATATGTTATTTAAGGGCAATTAACAAAAACGCTTCTCCAATAATTCTCTAAAACTCACCCCTAAACATTTGCAACCCAAAAACCAGCCTCGCCCTCCCAAGATTTTGAGCGCTCGTTCACACTTCCAATGTCACCAAATCGTGCCAGTTGTTGTGTATCGGGTGTGGGCGGCGAGATGGAGAGTTGCGATGGCGCTAGGACTAGGCGCTAGCGCCTGCGGGGTGAACGCTCCACCCAAATTGGTCTTCGAAAGAGGAGAGAGGGGGGGAGAGAGAGAGCTGCCGAAGGTAAGCCATCGGCACCACCACGACGCCAAGGGCAGGAAAACAGTGGCTTGGCATTTGGCTAGTCGATCGAAATGGAGACGAGTGAGGCGCTCGTCGCGAACACACGTAGAGGGACGACGAAGTCAGAAATAGGGGATTTGGTGATGACATGTTTATGTTCAAAAATCTTTAGGTACAATTTTTAGGAGTTGAATAGTTTTTAGGACCTCCAAGAGTATAGCGTTTAGGCGTACTAATTTTAGGTGACACTTAGGCTTCATGTTCTTGTCTTTGAAGCAATTCTTTGCTTCACTGACATAATTCAGCCAAAATGCTCTCGGCTTAGGGCAGGCCTGGAAGAGATCATAGAGCTACTTTTATAATTGATTATTGCATCTTACATTATAATTTCTACCAAACACTCAAAATAGTAATATATATATATAATCACCTATATTACTTTTACATTCTGTACTAGCACCTATAAGCTGTAAATAGTATCAACAATCTTGTTATAATTATGCGGATATGCAAATAAGTGATTTTCACAAATAATGTGAAGTACTACTTGTCCCTTGTTCCAATAGAAGCTTATTTCTAAGATTCTTTGACTACAAATTTGACCAATAATTTTTTATAAATTTAATTAGTTTATTAATATATAAAATATATATTATAAAAATATTTTTTATGATGAATCTAGAAATATATTCCCTCCGTTCATAAATTGTTGTCACCATTGACATCTAACATCAACTTTGACCATTCATTTTATTCAAAAAATTAAATCAAATATGTAAAATTATAACTCATGATTCAAACAACTTTAACGATAAAATAAATTATAACAAAATATATAATATTTATTAAACTTTTTTAAATAAGATAAATAGTCAAAAATAATGTTAGAAGTCAATGGCGACGACAATTTAGAAACGAAGAGAGTAGATCTTATGTTAATAAAGTTAATTAAAATTGTAAAAATTATTAATCAAAGTTGTAGTAAATAAAACTTAGAAGTAAACTTCTATTAGGATAAACGGGAGTTTTTTGCTATTCTAGCACTATTATCAAGTGGCTTCTCCCTAATAGCACTTTTTAAGATTGGTTTATGTATAATAGCATTCTTAACGTTGACACTATGCTATTATAGCATCATTGGTTGATATTCATTGATTTTAATTTCTTTTTTTGCCTGCCAACACATGAAAAGACGAAATTAGCCTTGTGTGCTAGAATCGTGGGCTCCAGCTCGGATTGAAGTCCATCAGGTCAAGATTGCTGCCCACTAAGAGTAACGATCTACTCGTACTCCTACTCAACTTGCTGCCTGCCGCGTTGACAAGGCCAAGTGTTTGCTGCACAAAACCTCTCCATTCTTTCAGTGACAGAGCCAATTAGAATAACCGGCAGGACAGAATCACAGATATTCAAATAGCCGGCAGCAAGTGACACCATCATGAGCATATGACACCAACCATGCAACATCCTTTCTATATAAATTCACTCATCCAAAATTTGTCAAAAATATGTTCACAATGACATAAACTAACTTAGCTCTTTTATCCTTACTATGAGTTCATCCATCCAAAATTTGACAAAAATAGGTTCACACTCCACCTCACAGTGATAGCAGCTTAATACTAGACATATATTATGGACTGACAAGCTAAACATCACAGATATGCAAATTCCTCTTGGCCTTCCTTGGAGTCATCTTCTTAGGAGCGGTTGCAATGGTTGTTGTAATCTCCGAAGATAAGGGCTCTTGAGAAGTTGTGCCTTCTCCCATCAACAAAGATAAGCACCTACACACGTCATATTAGTTTACTTAGTTTTTGTTTGGTCAGAACAGAGCATACATGCTGAGAATTAGTCCAAGGAGAAGTAAATTTGTTACCTTTTAGTTACAATTCCAGGACTCTCTTGCATTATTTGTTCCCTTGTGTTGACAGCCCTGTCTGGAGTTGAATCTTTTGGAGTCCAACCTCTAGTAGTATTTTTTCTAGGCTTCCTCTTCCTATAAAGTTAAGAGAGATTTAAAATAATAAATTGACAACAGAATTAAAATACAAACGAAATAACAAATAAAGTAGTTGTAACTTGCCTTTTCTTGGTTCCGTTGAGTGGGCATTTGTAGCTGGCTTGCCGATGTCCCAACTCCCCACATCTTTTACACTTCGCTCTACCTCTAACCATTTTTTTGGTCTTCTCATTCTCATTTTCAGCAGGCTTCACACCAGATTTTGATCCCCCACTCCCACCTTCAAGACAACCTTTGATTCTATTTTTTCTTTGTCTTCCAATACTCCTTTTCCTAAGAGGTGCACACACCTGAAATGATAATTCCACATTAGGCCACTTTGTCTTGTCCGGCAGTGGCTCAATCAATCTAGCATATGCTTTTCTAAATATCTCCACAGAATAGTAGTCATGGACGAAGTCCTCCATCATCACATTTCTAATTTGTCGGGCTATTATCAAGGACAAAGCATGTTGGCAAGGTTTCCTAGTGTGTTGCCACTCCTCGCAAGAGCACTCATTTGTAAAGCCTTCGCTTTTCCTTTCCAAACTGTATCATAACCAATTGTGAACTTGTAGTCATCTTGTAACTTAGTTTGCAACTCTTTAGCGCTCATTTGAGGATTCTTTCGAAGAATAGAAATAGCTTTGGAAGCAACCCACTTACAAGAAGGTGTCGTGGTCCTTCTTTTGGCGCTAGACGTACATGTGTGAAAATCAGGCACCTTTGAAACCTGCATAGACATTTAACAAAATGAATGAGATAGCACTTCAGAGCATATAAGAACCAATACAGAAATTACATGATCATGTTAGTATAAAAGTTAGTACCGCAACTGTCACATTATCTTCCTGTATGTGAGCACATATGTTCCAAGTGCACTCTCCACCCTTGCAATATCCTCTATATCGTGTCCTGTTTGTTGCCTCAATGCCCAACTCAAATTCTTTGTTTATGGCATATTGCCTCATAGCCAATCTGAACTCCTCCATAGAAGGATACATGGTTCCCACCTCCATTGAAGGATTATCCTTGTCATACACTAAAATTGACTCATCTGGAATAGAATCGTCCACCTGAATAGAAGCACCATCGTCACCCTCCACACTAGGAATTCCAAAAGCAGTGGCTGCTCTACCAGCTCTAGAACTCGAGGCATCCTCTCTAGCCACTTGTTCTGCCATTTCATCATCCATCCTCAACCCCAAAAGCGTATAAACCTGTTCCTCCTTACAAATTTCCAGCCTTCCTTCCTCCTCCCTTTCTTCTTCAATTTGTATTGAATCACAATCATTTGATGGTATTGTTGGCTGTCCACTACCAGTTACCACATCAATAGAGGACTCCACCGCTGTTAAATTACTATCACCCAGCCTAATCGAATGTTAGAAAAAAAAAAAAAGTTAAGTGGCGTGCCTACAGTTCGATTATGGTTACATTCACTCTAAAATTTAAACAATAATACAAGTCTTAACATACCTTGCAGTATCCTCATTCAAACTCGATTCCATCCAAAATGGATCCTCCGCAGCCATGCCGGCTACCTGAGCTAAGTTTCCAAAGAAATACCTAAATTAAACAATCTATTTTTCAACACGTCTACAAATCAAAATTTCAATGAATTTACAACACAAATCGGCTCACTTTGTTGAGATGTTGTAATCTAGGCGGGGGGCGCACAGCCGGGCACGGGCTTCAGGACACCACGACCGCGCTTGGGGAGGGTCAGGGTAGGGACGCGCGCTGGGGCGGCGGGGCGCGCGCTGGAGTGGCGGGGACGCGCACGCTGGGGCGGCCCTGCTGGCTTGCCGCCGCCGGCTGTATCGCCGTCCTCCTGAGAACTTGAGTCGTGTATCGTGTTCTGCGGCCGGTGCCTGGTAGTAGACGGAACCATGGACAGGGATTAAAATATGGAGGGCACTTTGGTAATTTCAGATGGTGAAAAATATGAAAGAAAAGTATAATGATTAAAAAATCATTGAAATGCTATAATATCAAAGTGTCAACGTTAAGAATGCTATTATACATAAACCAATCTTAAAAGTGCTATTAGGAAGAAGCCACTTGTTAATAGTGCTAGAATAGCCAAAAAAAAAAACTCGATAAACAGAGTATAAGCTATCTTTAAATAATTATAATCCCTGCCGAATGGATCTTTATACCTACAACTTTCTTAAAGAAATTTGAGAAGCTGAGAAAAGGAAAGCCACGGAAAGAGGGAAATGTCAGTGCCCAGAGCGCGGATTTATGATATCGGTGGACGGGCAGGCACTCCCAATTCCACTTCCACTTCCACTTCCACTCCACTGGTGAAGGAAGCTTCTGTACCCCGACTCCGATCGCCGCCGCCGCCGCCGCCGTGTGACCGATGGGCGGCTTCGGGACCTCGCGTCCCGCCTCCGTCTTCCTCTGCGTCATCCTCTCCGTCCTCAACATCTTCGCGTTTCTCCTCGCCGTCGGCGCGGAGCGCCGCCGCAGCACCGTGCGTCTCGCCTCCTCCCCCTCGCGCCCGGTGCCACGACCGCCGCTGAGATCTTCTTTGTGACATGTCGCTGGATGCAGGGGAAGGTGGTGCCGGACGAGTACGACGAGCGGTCCTACTGCCTCTACGACACCGACGCCTCCACGGTCTACGGCGTCGCCGCGTTCTTCATTCTCCTCCTCGAGCAGATCATCGTCACCTCCGTCACCCGGTGCCTCTGCTTCGGGCCCGCGCTCGCTTCCCGCGGCTGCGCCGTCACAGCATTCGTCCTCTCCTGGTACGTGCATAAACCCTAGCGCCGCAAATTGAACTCCCATTTTTCTCCCTTTTGTTCTTCTTTCTTGAATGCGGATGCGGTGTGATTGGGCGGTGATACGTGCTGGGTTGCTGATTGCTACGGTGGGTTTGGTTCAATCTCGGTGTTATTCGGTGCAAGGTAGGCAGCAATAGGCACAAATTCTTGGAGGATTTCAAGATCGCAAATCTGAATCTGTTTTGTGCATTAGTTGCACAGCCACCATGGTTGTCTTTCTTAGGCGTGATTTAGTGGTAGATCCTGGTCTCGTGACGCTGGAAGAAATAGGGGGTAACAGTTTTGTTATGTTATCGGTACTAGATGTTCTTGGCTCGCTAACTGACAAAACTGTTGTTATAAGATTCAGACAAAACGTGCTTACCGACTACCCGAAATTTTAGTGTATAGTTCGAATTTCAATGCTCTAGGAGACTAGGAACATAGTGATGTTCTTTGATGGTTTTGTTTTTGGCGTCTTGTCTCATTGACCAGTTTAGGCTCTTTCATTTGGACAAGTCTGGTGCACAGATTTAGCATTATTTTGTTTCTACAGCACTAGAATGCAGAGCAAATTTCAGCATAACCCTATTGATAGTACTGTGCATGTAGTTTCGAAATCCTCTAATCCGAGATAACAAAATATAGTCATCTTATCTGTTATCAACATACAGTTGTATTCAATGAATTAAGTCTGCTAGTTGAATTGTATGGATCAGCATCTTCAATTCACTGTGCTGAAGTGCTGGATTTTTTGTCTAGCATTCACATTACAATTGAGAAGAAAGAGTACCGTCACTTGATATAACAGTTTTTTTAATGATTAGTTGTTGTGGCGTCCATATTAATTTCAATTTTGCAATGCATTACATGTTATCTTCATTTTCCAATATATATTGAATCTTATGCAGTAAAAACCATTTTGAAATATATGCAACATTACCTTGCGGCTGTGTGTTAGTGACTGTCTCTTAGACAGTCATTTTTTCCCCCTTTGTGCGACACCTTATGAAATATGTAAGAACTATCGCATCGACATCATGAGCCATTTGAGGTTAGGCTGCTAAGGCACCAACAAGCTGACAAATTATTGACTATTTATGATTAGTCACGTTTGGATGTTGTTGCTTGGCAGATTTGATGGTTACACATCAGAGAGGCCTTTTCCTGGTTGAATTGATAGAACTGTAACTATTGCTTTTAATGTCTTTATTCAGTTCCGATAACTTTGATGAGTGTTTTTCTTCGAGAATCATAAAAAAGTTATTACTCTCAAGTTATAGTCCTCATAATAGTGCCAATCTACACAATACTGGTCATTGGAGTTGACTGAAAAGTCTTACCCAAACATAGATTTTTAGATAATGGGAGGATTGCATTACACCGGGCCTTGGCTTTATATATCTGTAAACATTATTTGTTGTATACAGAACCTTTTTATATGAAATCGTCCCTGGGGGAAAGAAAACCTTTTCTGTGAAATCGAGTATCATCATATAAGAACACTGATTGCGACTGAGAATGAATTTTAAAATTTATAGTTGCACAATATCTAAGTTTCTTTGCTATTGACACCAAATCTCAAGTTATAGTTATCATCATAACTCAAAAGGTTCCATGAAACAAACCATTCCCTATCTCATCATGCTTCTAGCGTCCCATCATTCGATGACCGGATTCAGATTAGAGATCTCCTCCTTTATAAATCTAATCAGCTTGTGACCTCTATCCCAACTCTGCCAAAAATGGCTACCTTTTATTGTCTGTAATAATATTCCAAGCAAGCACTTGTAGCCTTTATCATTTTTTTTTTGAAATTTATCACAATAATCTATGCAGCAATCAGAAGGGCATTTTTGCTATTTTTTTAACATAAGACAGTGGTGGCTACTTCTTAGGTTTTTTTTTTTTGTGTAATTTTTTAGCGCCTAAAAGCAAACATGATGGCAACTTTTCTTGGTCAAATACTAAGATAACAAATTGTTTTCGAAGTTCAGAAACTAATGTGATCGGGGTAAAAAGCATTTAGGGTTGGCATTCGATGTCTCATGGATTTACAGGAAACAGATAAACTAGCGTCAATTTTTATGTGAATATAAGTCACATATAAAAATAAGTAAGACATCCAGTTACATGATTTTTTTTCTTGTTGGCAGGTTAACATTCCTCATTGCGGAAGCTTGCCTTATTGGAGGGTCAGTGAGGAATGCAAAACACACCAAATACTTAGGCTACTACATGAAGCACGATCTGGTCTTGTGCGCCGCTCTTCGGAAAGGAGTCTTCGCAGCTGCTGCAGCTATGATGCTCATCAACCTGGTGGCGTCCCTGGTGTACTACTGGAGTTACTCCAAATCCGTGACTGGTGGGTTCATGAAGCACCAGAACGAGGTCGGCGTGGGCATGACGGATTATGGTCTTGACAAGGGTGTGTCCGGCCCCTGATGAGGTGGCATGCTCTTGCTGTACGTGTGTACACTACGGGCTGATTGTACCTACTGTCTATGTCTTCCAGGTGCCCCGGTACCTGAAAGCCTCTGTTTGTTGCTCTATGTAGTGGATGACATGAAACATGTACGCTAATACGCGCCAAACTGATGTGTAATGTTACTGTGTGATTCATTGGCTTTCCAGTGGAAAGTGTGTTGTAGTCACTGTTATTTTGCTCTTGCGCATGTATTTCCTCACGTATTGTACTCTAGCCAATTCAGTCACGGATATAGGGACACCGTACGTTGTACGTATTTCACCTTAAATGGGACACTTCAATAGCATCTATTGGACATGCGAGGACGGCCGGCAATGGGACTTAAGTCGCCACCGAAAGATGATGCCTAGATGATGCAACACGTGCTGACATTTACCGCACTTAAATTGTGATCTGGTACAGGTACAGTGACGGCCGGCTGCCCTTGTTTTTCTTTCTTGTTTTGTCCCTAGACAACAGAAGTGTCAACGTGGCTGCTCTTGATTCGAGATGGATTTTATACATCAATAATACTCACTTCAATTTTAAAATATTAATTTTTAATATCAACTTTTGACTATTCATTTTATTTAAAAAGTTTGGTTAAATGTGCAAAATTGCCAGTTGTGTATCAAACATCGCTAATGATAAAACAAATTATAATAAAATATATTGTATTTATCATATTTTTTGAAAATGAAATAAATGGTCAAAGTTGAAGCTAAAAATCAATAGTGTTAATATTTTAAAACAGGAGAGAGTACTATCTAATATGTATTCATAATAATAGCTGGTATTTTAAGGTAGTTTAGGAATTGAATTGTTTATGCCGTTGTCATTCCGAGCACACCATCTCCATCCTCCTAGCAGTGAAGGTGAACAAGAAAATATGTAAAAATTTATTTCATAATAAACACGCCAGTGCACTGAAACAAATCCACAAATGCAATCTGCTCTTTGAACAAAACAGTGGACGAATGACAGTTCACTCTTATTATTTGACATGGAGGTTTCAGTATCAAGTAGGCGGTAGAAAAACAGAGTGTTCGGCAGCTTCAGATTATCGGTCAAGGTAACTTCAACTTTTGGCCCACTGGTTTTCCATTTTACGAATCTATTAAAAACACATTGTATCTTCTAGTTCTGTACTCCCTCCGGTTTTAAAATATTCACATCATTTGACTTCTAACATCAACTTTGATTATTCATCTTATTTAAAAATATTAATAAATTTAGTGTAATTTGTTATAATTTAATTTATCATTAGTGATATTTGGAATATGACTAAAAATTTTATACATTTAAATAAATTTTTTGAATAAGATGAAGGTCGATGTTAGAAGTCAACGGTATCAATATTTTAAAAACAGAGAGAGTATTTTACAAAAAAGAATATATTTAAATATTCTAGCCTCTGCATCAACCAATGCATGTATTGTTCACTATTACAAATTTGTGACAAAACAAACCCATAATAGGGATAAAACTAATTGAACTCTGTTTCTGAGCCCTGTCGGACGCTCTAGTTGCTTTATGGGTAGCTTTTCGTTCCCTGGTCTGGGTATGGCCTAATCATTTTTTTTTTGGCAACCGTTTTGTTGAAGTGATGGAACGGAGCCCATAAGCTGGGTAGTGGATCAGGTGGAGTCACAGAAATCACTTCCGCCTAAAAAAAATCCCAATAAATGTTGCGTCAATTACTAATTTTACCACTACTAATGTTTGCTAAAAAACTGAATTAAAAATACAAAAATCTAATTTACAAAGATGTTCAATTAATTGTACAGAAATCACTGATTTGAGCTTTTCATAAATAAAGATTTGCTTGAGGTCACAACTTAGTGGCAGCCATAAGATCAAATTAATCTCGATGGCCTAACTGCAATCTTGTCGAAAGTTAACGACAAAGTAGTGTAACTGCAATCTTTCAGTACTTTGTTTTGGTTCTCTCAGCAATTATATCTCATTCAGTAATTTTTACTTCGATTCGTTTGGTAATTTTCAAGATTTTTTCATTAAAAAAACCGAAACGAAATTACTGAATGCGAAAAATTTACTAAACGAATCAAAACAAAATTATTGGAGGAGTTGATACAAAATTACTGAATGAGAGAAAATTACTAAAAGAGTCAAAATAAAATTATTGAAGAAATTACGGGGCTCACAATTTAAGTGTGTCTTGCAACACGTAAGGGGTTTTTTAAGAACAAAAGTGACCATAATGGTGAATAAGAAACAAAAGTTAAAATAGATGACTTATAAAAGAATTAACCCTTTAGAAATAGCGGTATAGAAACGATAATCCAGTCTCGATGGATATCGAGGGTATAAAACAATTTTTCAATGGTATCAAACGAACAATGAGCCTCCATGTCAAGTTTGCCGAGGGAATTACAAATAACAATAGTGCGGTCGTAGCCAAGCTAGAACGAGTATTCTTTAGAAGCAGAAGGAGTATATAAATAATTTTTCTCTTAATTTTTTTTATTGTTTTCTTTCTCATTTAGCTTACCTGAAACAGTTAGCACAGATCATGATTGGGAAGGATGACGCATTGATCACTTTCTCAAGCCCTTCTCGACGTCCTTTTCGTTGTTTCTGCCTAGCTACATACTTCCTCCTTTTAAGAAATATAAGTATTTTTAGATTTGGTAAAGTCAAACTTTTTAACTTTGACCATTAATAATGAAAAACTAATTATGATTTAACATATATAAATTATTTTTTATGGATTCATAGCGAAACCTTTCATAATATGTATCTCTCTATATTAGAAATTGTGTACTTTTTTAATATAATTAGTAAAAATACTTATATTTTAGAACAAAGAGGTAATACTACTACAAGCAAATAACAAAACCTCTGCCACATGTGAACAAGGAATCTGAGCCACCAGAAAATCTCCATATATTTCATCAAGACTGGAGACCATACATACATATATCTGATTTCCCTTACTTCACGAAACAAAAATTCGACGAAAAATTCTCCGACATCTAAACGGGCGATGGGATATTCGTCCTGGCTACTATCTTTCAGGACATAGTTACACATCTAAACCAAGGCCCATCTTTGCACTGAGTACATGTACTTGCACAAATAGTTACAGTTGTGCTGCTGGTACCAACAGTAGCTAACTAGCCGTCGGATCTATCCATCTATACGGATTTAGCTGCAGTGATGGAGTCCTTGCATGCTTTCGTGCATGAATGTGGTGGTACAGCATTTCAGTGAATCCTCTCACACCTCTCATGCAGGCCCGGTGGCTGCTGGTTAGCAGTCGTGGCTCTGCTGCCTATCATCAAGAACATAATTGAACATGTTAGCAGTTAGTGGCGTACCTAGTATTTTACAAAGGGTATGCTAAAAAAAAATTTTACAGCTGTACGGACGAAGACAACAGCAAATATGATAGCAGTGTCAGTCACTAAAAGTCAAAGGAGAAGAAAAACTGAGCAGAGCACTTGTCCTTCCCATCTAAAATAACCGAAGAACCACCCCCATACTATCAAACTTTAATCTAGTTTACTAGGTCTAGAAAACATGCGATCTAAATAAAGTTTAACTCGAAAATGAATCGTAAGTTCAGACTCGTAAGAGAGAGAAATATTTAAAAAAAATCAAATATTCTATCACTACAGACCAAAAGTTCTATTCTTTTATCAAGTATTCCGACATTCAAAATTAAATGTTTTATGTATTTCGCTTGAAGATTTCAACAAAACTAAGTGTATTTGGTGTCAAAAAATCACGGCGGAGCAACAACATCTGAATGAAAAAAAGTATTAGGTAAACGGCTAATAGATATCTAAACCGAGTACGTAAACATTAATTTAAATACTTAGCTAAAAAATAGCAGTCTAATATAGACCTATATCAATATCTAAAATTTAATTATTGTCATCTCTACCAAAATCTGGTACACATATATAGTAATATTTTGAGATTATCTATGTATATTTATTATTTAGATATCTGTTAAAATTAAAACTTTAACTGACACATGCATTAGAATTAGTTTGAGCTAAAAATTTTAAGTACACCGCGGCATACCTGGCCCACCCGCTGGGTAAGCCAGCGTGAGCAGTTGCCAGGAGAATCTGCAATTTTTTGTTAAGAGAGACATGTATACTTCAATAAAGGTAAAATGGGCACGAAAAGCATGGAAGGAACATTATATATTTTATTTAAGGGCGATGTTCTCATTAAGTTCGAGAGAGAACGAATGGAGAACAAACAACAAAGGAAATAAAAGGAAAGGGCTGCAACTAAACTTTGTAATGCATCTTGAATCTAGGCTGAAAATATAAGCTAAATGACGATAGAGAAGTCTATGAAAAAATTTTCATAAAAGACGAAATCCATTTTTTCTGAAGAAAATGTTTGGCAAAGGTGAAACATTAAACTTGATACAGAGAGTGCTCTAGCACTTCGGAACAGCTGAATGTACGTATCAACACTACAGTATAGTGTAAAGAAAATAAACGTGCGAGTCACTCATGGTACAGTACTTGCTAGCTAAATAATTTTCAGTAAATACTAAAACCAACTAAAAACCTTGTTTAGGTTTCTGGTACTCCAGTGCTGAAAATGACAGAAATGCAACAAGAAGCAAACACGTCTTTTATATTTGACGCAACTTAGTTCAAATTAAACGATCCAGCGTCAAATACAAAAAGAACAGACAAAGGGAGTACATTTTTACACAACACACCAAATTACAAAAACGAAATAGTAGTAGTAATGATTTAAGCAGTACCAAAAACAAGATCTAGAGGATTCTTACCCAGAGTTGAGACCACCACAACCCTGCCGTGGCTGGGATCCTTTGCACAGGCACTGCATGAGCTCGACCTGAGTCTTGAGACACGCGACGTAGTCCAGCGTCTCGCTGAGCAGGGGGAAGCCACGCAGGCCGTCGGCGCCGGGCACGAGCGTCCTGAGCACCCGCATCCTCGCCGCCGTCGCGCCGCCACCTCCGCTCGCCGTCTTCTTCCTCAGTCCGGCCGCGCTCAGCGCCCGGCGCGACCTTCTCACTATCCGCCTGCACCGGGCCTCCTTCGTCCTGCTCCTTTCCACCGCCGCCGCCGCGGTCACGGCGTGGTCGTAACCGGCACCGCCCATGATGCGGCGCAGGAGCGCCTCGTTGCGCCGGTCCGCGGCGTGCCTGGCGACGAGGCCGCGCGCCCACGCCGTCGTCGTCGTCGTGCCGCGCCCGCGCCGGGCGGACGTCGACGCCAGCGCCATCGCCACGTCGGAGGAGACGCGCACGGCGTCCCGGCGCGCGCGAAGGCTCATGGACTTGGACGCCTGCCCGGCCGCGCGCAGGCTCCGCAGGAGCTGCGCCATGAACGCCTTCTTGAACCTCTTCGTGGTCGGGGAGTGCATCGCGGTGTCGACAACAGAGGCTACGGCTTTGCCGGCCTGTGGTTATGCTCTGGTTCCTCTGCTTGCTCTTGGATGAAGACTTGAAGAGGGAGATGCAGATGTGCTATGGTGGACGAAGCAGAGCAGGGGATGTGGGTTTGTGCTGCTGCTGGAGCTGGCAACGGGGAGGGGTTTATGTGAATATAAAGCAGGGAGCTAACTAGCGAGGTGCGCCCAAGAAAGCTGCATGTGGCCTTGCTCAGCTGCTATTCATTTTTCAGCGTGCTGAGCATATTTTTCGTTAGTAAACTCTGATGTGAAGATTTTGCAATGCTTGTGTTTTTGGCACAGTTCACATGTGGCAAAAAAAATAATTGTATTTTGAATGTTTGAAATACTCGCATAAACGATCAAAAGTTCGATAGAGTACATTCATTGACCGCAGCTATTTTGGATGGCAGAAAACAAGTTTATTCGTCACATACATTTTCCAAACAATGCTTCCTCTAGGTGTGTAAAATTGAGACTGAGATTATAAACGTTAGGTGCACTTGTTTACAACCCTCTAGCTTCCTCTATCCGCTAATGAGCGGTTAATAAGCTATGCAGATCTGGTACTACGACCGAAATTATTTTTTGTCTGACTCGAAAAAGGTACAGAAACATTTCAGATTTTTCATAACATTGCGTTGTAAACTCTCTCGAATTTTCTTACTGGCAGTGCAGCATTTCTACAGGATTTAATGTGCGCTGTGTTCGAATAATGCTGAACTTTGCAAAGTACAGAAGATAAGAAATATAAGAAGACTGAGGGTCCCATCATGGACCATCTTTTTTTCAACTGTCGAGGTCAGTTACATAACTTCCACTGGGCTATAGGAGCATATATAACTTGACATATATAATTTCCGTTGGTAAATAAACTTAGAGGGTAAGAAACGACAGGCCTGAAGCACGAAAGACCATGGGAGAAAGGAAAAGAAGCGAGGGAAGAGCTCACCTTTTTGGGGAGCCATGTTAGAAGAGGGAAGGTGAGGCAGACCATGCACATGCCTGCACATGCTGGGAGGAGCCCCACTTGGACCCTTAATAACGTCCAAATAGTCGTCCTAAATCAATGCTAAATACTACGGGTCTCAAAGGAAAAAAACAAGGTGCCTCGTCTATTCTCAAAAGTTGATGAACCATTTGCAGTCAGTCTTTTAAGTAATTTCTTTCCGGGTCAAACGGATACGATTTCTCAAAAGCGACTGTGATCAAATATAGTTCATTCATTACTTTGCACAATGTATGATATTTCAAACAAAAAAAAAGTGAGTTGCCTAGCATGCATTTTTGTGTTGTTCACTAGAGTTAACAGATCCATTATATAATCCTGATCGCAGTATGAGCGCATCTAGACATTTTACCAATAGTAGATAAAATATTGCTAATTACTAGTAGTATCTATCTCGCGACACAATAAATATGATTTAAATCACACTCTCATCATCCTTGATTATTACCCCCTCTTCACTTTCCAAAATGTCCTACTACAGGAAACATCGAATGAATATTTTTTTACGCTTATCTAACAAAAGTTTACAATATAACTATTAAGGTGTTACAGATTTATAGCAGATGCATGTTAATTTCATTACAAACATATCTAAGCTTTCTATTATATGAAGGCAAGCAACTTAGTGACGGTACAAAAATCTGTTACAGAGCGAAGTACATGACTCCACGCCGGTTGCAACAGGTTCCTTGACTTTGTTGGGCATCTGAGTGCAGCAGCAGGGCAGGAGAGGCAGCGGTAACATGGAAGCATGATAGTTTGCCGCTGCGGGGGCGTGCCTTCCCTGCCAGCACTGCCTTTTCTTCCACACCGTCGTCTTTCGTCTTCGCGCCAAAACGCAAGGAGCGCGCTTGGTCACGCACGCTCCACATGGCAGCCACATGGGTATTACTAAAACCCCATAGAAGTTACTCTCCGATTTAAAAATATTAACACATTTGATTTATTTTATTCAAAAAATTTGTTCAATTATGTAATATTTTATTATTATTTGCTTTATCATTGATGGAATTTAAATTACGGCTAATAATTTTACACATTGAAATAATTTTTTTTTAATAAGTCAAATGATCAAAGTTGATGTTGAAAGTAAACGGTGTGAATAATTTAAAACAGAGAGAGTATATCATGATCACTCTCAACTGGATTTTTTTAGTTACTCCATCTGTTCCAAAATATAAGCATTTTTAGGTTTAGTCAAAATCAAAATTTATTACTTTGACCACTAATATTGTATAATTAATCATGTTTTATCATATAAAAATTATATTTTTTTGAATTCATCATGAAATAAGCTTTCATAAGAAAATATATTTTAATATTAGAAATTTTGTAATTTTCTAGATATTATTAGTAAAAGTTTAAAGAATTTGACTTTATCCAAACTTAAAAATGCTTATATTTTGAAACATAGATAGTACATAATTTAGCCAAAACATGTGCAGCTTAATTAAGATTTGTTTTTCAGGATGAATGTTTGTCTTTTGTTTATGCTATTGAGAAATGTTCTAATTACTCCCTGAAACATGTAAGGATAGTTTGCATGGTTAGTGGTATATTATCCACTAAATAAATAAAGTATCTAATCTAGTTAGTAATTTTCTTATCAATATAAGCAATATCGATCGATCCTGTGCTTGACTGGAACCATCGAAGTGGCCCCACTCTAGATATGCCTGCACGTCCTTTGACATGTACCCATAACCGATCTCATGTACATGGATCCATACTTGTTGTACCGTATGAAAATGTTCCCCCATTCATGTTGTGAGAACGTTATATATGGTCCCTAATTCATTGAAGATTTTCAAACGGACATGGGAGACATGGATGCAATGTTTTCAAAGTGAATGCAGTATCGGTCACTCATGTCAAGAGCTCTGTTCAAGCTAGTGCATGGGTGTGGGGCTATGTTTTCGAACAAGCTTCACTCATTGACAAGGGAAACCCCAAACGCTCTGGCTTTTTTTTTACAGCCAGGTGAAAATTGTTCTGAAATTTTCATTCTGAAGCTGAATGGCCTCATTACAAACCCACACTAACTATGAAGTAGCTTGGTTGCTGTGTCTTCCTTTCCCGAGATTAACAGCGCAAATGATCCTAACGCATCGATCTCTGTCAGGTCTGAGTCCACATCAGCAACATGTTACATTTCGCACACCATTAAAACCGAGAGGGACGGAGCCTCATGCTGCCACAGGACCCCCAACCATCCACATTAGCAGCATGCACCGAGATCTAATCCAAGTGCCTGCAAGCTGCAACCCTGGCCGGCGTTGTCCCCATGAAACTCTGAGAGCTACACATTTGTCAAGGGGACTGGCTGGCTGGATTGCAAGCGCTGCATGCGTTGTAGAGTAGTACCATGCTTGCTGTCCCCTTGAGCTACACATTTGTCAAGGGGACATGCATGCTGCTTGTTTAGATTACTACTCCTCAAAAAGTTAAAATGTGTTGAAAATGTAAAAAAAAAAAAGATGAAGATAAAAAATATTAAAAATAAAAAAATATATTAAAAAACGAAAACAACAAATAAAAAAAACTCATAAACAGTAAGATGATCAGTAATTAGAGACGAAGAAAGTACTATTCAGGTGGCCTCGGCAACGCGGAGACATGGCCACACATGGATGGGCTCCTCCTGCCCAGGCAAAGCCACGCATCGCTCCTTTCGAGAATTATTCAGAGATCTCGATGGGTGCCCGTCGCAGTGAGGGACCCATGGCTGCCTTCTGGCCGGCCTCCCGTTCCTGCACAATTAATACTATCTGGTGCTCGTACTCGGGTCGACGGTCGTTCAAATGCCTGGCTCTCTTTTTTCTTAAAAAAAAATATTTGGTTTGGAACTCTCTTCGTTCATAAATATAAATTATTTTAATTTTAATATAAAAATTAAGAAAAGTGAAAAAGTATAAAAAAATAAAGAGAAAAAAATAGTGATAAAGATTTGTTGAGAAGAAAAAAAATACATTAAAAAAAAATATATTAATAAATGAGAACGACGTATATTTAAAAACAAAATTTAAATATTATAATAATTTATAACTGTGAACAGAGAGAGAAGAATATTTTTGCTCTCATAAGATAGTTACCTGTACAATCCATCTGTTGCAAAAGCCTAGGGTTGTTGCTTTTATGCTCCGTAGAAGTTAACTTAAAGAGCTACTCTTTCTGTCTTATAAAAAGATTATTTTTCAACTTTTAGACTTTAAGTTTGATCACTTATTTTATTCAAAAAATTTGTAAAAATATAATTTATTTTATTGTGAATTATTTTATCATTAAAAATACTACAAGCACGACTTATTTATTTTTATATTTAAAAAACTGAATAAAAAAAGTGGTCAAACCTGATTTTTGAAACTTAAAAAATGATTTTTTTATGAGACTGCAGGGGAAGATAAATAATATCTGGGCTGACTGAGGAAGACGATCTTGGGTGGTGTTTGGTTTACTGTTTTGTATCGTAATTCGATTACAAACTCTAATCCAAACTGTTACATGCGTTTGATGGGGCATGCCTCGTAATCCTATTTCAAGTATTCGGATACCAGAGTGTTGAAACTCGACTCCCTCCCTCACCCATCCGTATCAAATTGATACAGCCGCATTACGGCCCCTCGATCTCTTCCGTCTCTTCCCACCTTCATTGACGACCTCGCCACCAATCGGCTCCTCCAGCGACGAGCGCGCCACTCCTCACCGATTCGCCGGCGACGAGGGCGACAATGCTGGAGTGGACCTGAAGTTCGCCTTCTTCTCATCGGTGCAAGAGGCAAGAAGAAACGCTCCGTGTTGCCATGGAGGATGCCGCCATGCCTGCCAGGGCGAGGTCCCTGATCGTCATCATCGCGCGGTGCACAACAATCTAGTTCACCGACTGCGCCCACCCAACCGCACGGTCCGCACTAGTCAAGAAATCCACCCAGATCGAATCCATGGAAGAAATCCACGCAGAAGGATTGTCTGAATCAGGCAGAAATTGAGGCGTCGTTTGGGAGGAGAGGGAAAGAGGCGTATTTCTTGAGGAGGCTCTCGATCTTGCGGGACTTTTGCTCGATGTGGATGATGACAGACCTCCAGTTTCTTGTCAGTTCGGAGCTACGCTGCCGATGAAGACATCGCCGGCAACCGGGAGGACGGATGAGCGCCTGTCAGAGTCGAGTCGGGCAGCCTCCTCCGCTGCGTGCTCTCCGAGCAGCCATTATTGAGAGGAACATGCGGCGAGCACTGATGCTGCTTGTTGCTCCTGGTGACAAGGGCAGTCATTATACACGGTTTTTATAGCAGTCACATAGCAAAAAAAATCACATATATAAACTACCTCATACACAATGTAAATCACACATGTCTTCGCGTAATAAATATTTTTTTCTCTCTACTTCTCACCATTTTCTTCTTCTAAATACCATCTTTTCTTATTTAAAAACAAGTACATGCACGCAGCTCCATCAAATAGAAACAAACCGGTGGTTTCTTCTTGTGGTTTATTTTTGCCTTGGGCAAGAGTAGACATGATTTCTCTATTAAGAAATAGTTTTCTTTATTTTTCATCTCTTTCCTCATTAATTAAGATGCATGTCAGCATTTTGCTTTGGTGGGGGATGCATTGGGACTGCTCTAATTGGCTTCTGTTTCTCCCCTTGCGCGGAGTCTACGGTCAGGAGTAATTACTGTTACCGTTACTTTTATCTAAACCAAACAAATTCTGTATTTACTCATTTCTATTACTATTACAGATGTATTATAATTACGTTACGGTTTACTATTGAAATGCTGAACCAAACAGCACCTT
The DNA here is from genome assembly GCA_001602275.1 of Zoysia japonica. Classification (NCBI taxonomy): domain Eukaryota; kingdom Viridiplantae; phylum Streptophyta; class Magnoliopsida; order Poales; family Poaceae; genus Zoysia; species Zoysia japonica. The sequence goes on along the minus strand of BCLF01000089.1, from coordinate 412,954 downwards.
GGACTGTCCTGATATGTGTTTTTTTTTTGGCAAAATTTTCATACCCCTGCTTTGGATGTAGATCCAAAAGAGAATAGTCTAACCAGCCTTGTCCACTTGGAATTGAAGTAGTGGACGGTCTCTGCATCGCCATCCAAGCACGGTTTTCTCTGAGTCTGCACATGCATGCTTCTGAAGACTGAATTCAAAAGTTTAGTTGCTTTGTTCAGTTTCCCGAGCTCTCGTGGCTGCTGCTACGTACCTCCCCTTGAAACATGGAGAGAGGCCTGTCGCCTCTGTCGGCTTGCTGCTATTCTTATCCCTCCTGCTGAAGAATGCGTCGCGTGTCGACATTGATCATCGAGTGAGTGGCGATATAAAACTGTGACGGCCATGTCAAGTGTGTGATGTAAAGATGACACTGCGTCCAATATATTCCCTGCCTCGCAGCTAGCATATCTGATATCGTCTCACATTCTAATGATCCACGCTGTTGAAGAACTGCTCTCTGTGGTTTCAAAATATTAACACTTTGAGTTTTAGCTTACCTTTGATTATTCGTCTTCGTCTTTATTTTAAAAAATTATGATAATATCATATAGTAGTTTGTTATAATTTCTTTTATCCTTAACTAAATTTGAAACGTAACTAATAATTTCACACATTTTGAAAGATTCTTGTATGCTTTGATTTCTCACTTGCTCGTAGGCCAGACAAGGTTAATTTCTCTTTGGCAACATCGGAAAACACAGACGGCCAAATCGGCGTCAGTGCGCTCCATTTACCTGAACGCTGCTGCTGCTGCTGCTGCGGTAGAAATTAGAATGGGTGAGAGCCATTCTTCCTGTTGTGCCTGGAAACCTGTCTGCTGACTGCAGAGAGATAACGGCTTTGCAAGGCGCATGCAGACAGCCTATTCCATTCCTGTGCCCCGCCGCTGAATGCGATGCGACTGGAGCTCTGCTTTTATCTGAAACCCAATTCTCTCTCTCTCTCTCACGCGCGCGCGCACACACAGAGAGAGAGAGAGAGAGCAGAGGGATCCGAGGATCTGTATTTCTGCTGTTATTGTTTGACCATCTGGTGCGATGGAGATGCTCGGGCTCCTGCCCCAGCCAATTAAGATGGACTAAAACTAATTGTTAATCTAGACTAAAAATTAGTTACTACCTTCGTCCTAGTAGAAGTTTATTTCTAACTTTTGTTGACTACTACTTTGACCAATAATTTCTATACATTCGGTTAAATTTAAAAACCTATTATTTGTACTTTAAAATTCATAAAAAAATACTTTTATAATTTATATAATTCATATCATTAAAATTAATTAAATTTATCAAAATTATTAGTCAAAATCATAGTCAACAAAACATAGAAATAAACTTCTGGTGAGACGAATGGAGTACTAGCTAAAAAAATACTCCTACTTCAGTTCTGGTCTGTATGGAGTCTAGACTAATAGCTGACAAAGTACAGTATCAATTATTCTTTTACTCATAAGTGACAGAGGTGAGATAAAAGAGTTGGTAACGAGTGTAAAAATACAATTTGGCATTTGATCACCCACATTTCAATCCCTTTTCGATTCCCCCACGACTAACTGTTAGCCAAGAAGTGGGCTAGCAATTAACCTAATTGTAGTTCTACTACTCCTACCATATTAGATGCACTGGAGCTTATTTTAGCCAGCCAATCTGTGAAATACTGAAATCCAAGCAAGACCTAACACATGCAGCAGCACCATCCCCTGACCTGCTGACATTCCACAGTGCAGCGACCGATCCACACCTCCATCGGGGATTCGGGGGTTCTGAAAACCAGGCCTTCTGGCTGGGCGGCGCACAATCCGCCCTAGTTTTCAGCCGCCCTGCCGATCGATCGTCGCGACGGCCAGCCGGCCATACGCATCATGCATGTGCATCCACCTCAGAAAGCGACCGCGAGACATCAAGCGGCATGGAGCCATGCACGCCTGGTGGCGTACTGCTACTGATCATGCAGACGAAGGCCCTGCACGCAGGACCACGCTTGAGCTGAGCTGAGCGCGACGCGCCATCATTCCCTCGGAGCCCCGTGCCCACCGATCATGACGGCTAGCTTCCAGCCAGCCCGCCGAGACGGCCGGCGGAGGCGGAGCCGACGTCGTCGTTGATGGCGTATGCAAGCAGCCGTCGGCGTCCTTGTGTCGGGCGTGTCGAATACTAGTGGGTAGTCACGGCCTCACGGGGGTAGTAATAGCGTTCTTGTTATTGGTCGCGATCGCGATTAATATTCTTGGCTTTATTAGCTGGTCTACTGTGACTGTGAGTGAAGGTCGCCGTGTTCATGACCTCTCTTCCCCTCCCCTCCCCTGGTCGGTAGGATCTGCGCTCTGATCTGAATTCTGGCACTCTTGTAGAAACTGCACTCCATCATCTGATCTGAGTTCTGGTGTTCTTGTAAAAACTGCACTCCATCCGTTCTTTGTATTTGACGAAGTTGCATTCTGGCATTATCTTCTATCACCTACGTCTTATTTTCTAAAAATAATTTAAATATGTCAAATTGTAGTAACTCATGTTTCAAATATATTCAGTGAGAAAAATAAGTAATAACAAAATATTTGGTATTTACTAGATTTTTTAATAAGACAAACCAAGAAATACAACTCAAAATATCAACCGTCTTAAATATTTAAGACCCTCCGGCATCCCAAAACAAGTGACGTTTTTAACTTTTAAATATCAATGTTTAACCAATCGTTTTTTATTTTTAAATAAATACTTCATCTATTCTTAAATTGTTGTCGTTGTTCACCGTATTCGTCATTAGGCTACGGGACTTCTGCATGCCCATTGGGCCTGTCATTGAGGTATCTTTTCCAGTAAACAAAATATTACTGCATCCAAAACGTGTTCTATGGGGAAATGTGGAAAAACAACCATGAAACGAACGTCTAGCACCTATATTTCAAGACCGTAGCAAGATCTGAAAATCAAGTCCCAATTAACGATGACTGCAGTGAAAACCCACGCCAAAACTCATCAGCTCCCTGAAATTTGCTCTTCTTTAAATGCTAGTGTGAAAAAAAAAGGATGGAGGCCGGTACTGTCCTTGCACGTCCGATTAAACAACAAACACCAAGATCATTAGCTGCACCGTACACAATCAGGGGCACATGCGAACGTGCGGCCATGTGCAGCCACTGAGCGCTCGAAGACTCCGTGCGTACGTACGGCACTCTGTACTGCACACCATTTACAATGCTGTTGGAAGGAGCAGTGTTCATAGAAGGTTTCAACGCTCCATTCATGTTCGGAAACCTGAAATCCTGATGGATACTAAGCATCGGTTTCAAGCTACACACCCTGAGCAGCTCAGTTTAATTCAAGTGCAGCATATAAAGTCACTGAACAACATCCTAAAATAGTCATATAACTACTATCTAGCATATAAGGCTATAGAATCGCATTCTTCGCAATTCGCATAAACCGTGTATACTTTCTGAGTTCTCTGGGACACTGCTGACTGCTTCAGTGATCGATCTATGAGGGAAATTATTTGCACAAATGATTGAGAATAGGCACCATTGGTACTCATTGTTCCTCTGCCCTTCCTAACTTTGGCGATACTATTGCACCAGAAGCAGTATCCAAAGATCACGGCTTTTCCCGGCGAGGTGTTCTGCAAAAGGTGGACATAATGGCAGGCGAGGGCTTAATGTGGCGCCAGTTTCGCATGTCTTCCAACATAACCCAACCTAAAGATGGTTACTAGATCGATCAAAGGAGTAGAGAACCAGAGATACAGTTCAGTTTCATAAGTGCAAATGAAATGCATTGCTCTTAATTTTCAAACCTACGGCTGCCTGTTTTTTTATAAGGGAGCATGCTGTTGTTAGATAACCTGTGATATTTTCATGAATCTAAGAAAGAGCATGCGTTGTAATTTGTAACATAACATTCTACTGTTGGAATTTCATGTAATGGAAGGCCCGGACAACAAATGAAAAAAGAACGTAAAATAGTTCAAACAATCCGTAGGTAGGTGGCATTTGAGTTTTCCCAACGTTAATTTCAATAGCAACAACCAGCTACAGTAGAGGTTCTTGTGGAATAACAATTCCTGTTATACGTAGCATACACATGCTGCAAGGGGCTCCAAATTTTGCCTGTATCCCCTGAGGATTTTTGAATCACACACAAGGCCTCCACAACTTATGAATAATGGTCCAATTTAGGCCCCGTTTGGTATAGATTTTCAAAGTGCTGCTCCGAATTCTATAAAATGTCCACCAAACGGTTTTATAAGAAGAGCTTCTAAATTACCTCACTAAGAAGCACTTTTTTAATTTGTATTAGGAGCCAAAAGCACTAAAAATGATGCTTCTGATGGATTCTCTTCTCATTTACACATTCAAATCACAATAGAAGTTGTTTTGCCAAACGGTTTGAAAAAATACTTTTTTTTTAGAGAATCTATTTTTTAGAGAAGCTATTTTTTTGAAGTTGTTGTTTTTCTAAAGAAGCTGTTTTTTAAGAATTTATACCAAACAAAGCCTTAAACGTGTCGCACGCTCGCACGGGCTCACATAATGATGAGATTATGGTCCTTGTTAGTCCTTACTCCTTGTTGTCAATAAGATGGGACGAACCTATATACGCTCGTTGAGCAACACGGCCAGTCTTTAATTGTGCTGTTTGTACAATGAGAGCTCATGATTAATGCTTGGATCACGGGACCATCAAATCAATCCTCAGATTATACTGTCCATAGCAACATTCTTCTGGGTTCCTCTTGGTCTGGCACTGGTTACTCGCTAGAATCTGGGCTCCCCGTGTCGCTGTTAGTCAATTTTTTTACTTCTGCTCTATTTCTAATTCTAGAGGAAGTATAGCAATACTGCGGAATGTCCGAAAAACACGGCATTTTCTAGCCAGGTGATATGCAAAAATGGCAAACAAATAGGTGAGGAAATCGTCTTCGGTACTTGGCGGTAGCATGGAAGAGACTACAGAGGTTCATGTGGGATAGCAATCCCAATCATGATAACACAACGTCGACAGAATGTGAGGCTTCGATTTTCTCTAACCACAGACGATTTCTGAGTGCCTGTTGCCAGGGTGTTCAGGCAGAGAGAAAGTATATATGAGGCGCTGATTACAAACCTCGAACATCATAATTGATGATGAATAGGTCTGATTGAAACTGATTGTATCTGCACGAGGTTATATACGAAGTGACCAAATGATGAAAGCATGGTCCTAGTTGCCCTTCTAGTCAATAAACGGGACCAAATTATGAGTGCTCTCTCAGTAAGAGGACAAGACTTAAAATTGTGCGGACATACACAATGCAGCTCATCACGGGCGTTGCGCTGGATATAATCCACTCACCGTCCGATGTTCTGCACGACCCACCGGATCAAAACTCTATACATGAGTAAGTAACAATGCAGTATATCTACGTACTGAACATGAGTTTCCCAGCCAGATTTTTTTTTTTGAGAGAGAGAACTCCCAGCCAGATATACAGCAAAACATGATAGTCACGCAGCTTAGCTTGCGTGGCATAGGAAAATCCGTTGTTGCATGTGAGCTGTCATACATGCTGCATTGTATGCGACTTATTCAGATTGATTTATGCATTTCTCCGCACCATTTTGTCTGTAAATTAAATCAAGGGGCATACATGGATAATAGACCGCAGAGAAAACAAGTATAAACTACGGATATCTTAGAGATGAGTCTTGAAGTGTATTGATATTATTGCAAGTTGCAACAGAGAATATAAATGCAATTGAAAGAGGTTTTTACAGTGCTTGAGAGGAAACAAAAATACCTCCTCAATTGATCTCAGACACTATTTTTTAATAATTAGTTCCAAGTCTACTATTTTTTATACTGATCCACAACTTAAATTACCTTTTAGTATGCATCTCCCTCTACTTTTAACTGTTAGATATAATCAAATAAACAGTTATTATTAACTCCAAGTACCGTAACAAATCTCAAAATGGAAAACACTGAAATTTATGTGCAATACCTAACCCCAGCTAGGGTAAATCTTAGACTTTCCTCAAGGATTATATTGTGGCAGAACCGTCCCAAAACACTGGACGGCTCGCCTAGGATCGATATCGGGTGATATTGAGCAACAATACCCAAATAGTACAACACGAGTGATAATATAAAATAGGAAACCGATTAGGTCGTACAATAAAGTTCAAATAGTCTTAAGAGGAGTAAGTGTAAAACAGAGTTTTAAAACATAGAGGAAGTGACATAGAAGAGATACGACGGTTTCCTACGATGAAACATATCTTGCCCTAAGACATGCTTCACTCCTCGCGACCGGAGTTCGGTGAGGAGGGAACCGGTTCACAGGACCAGTTCGCAGGAGCCTCACCTTCGAACACTCCTTGGCCGCAGCAGCCACACCAACCTGCAGGG
>BCLF01000089.1:391858-405238 GCA_001602275.1 Zoysia japonica | reverse complement strand
ACACATCATAGATTAACCTGTGTGACACTTTATACAAAATCCTCATAGGTTAACAAAATCCATGATTGATGTCCCAAACCATCATAGAACATCCTCTAGCCCGTGCGGTCCAAAGCAAGCCCAGAGTATATGACGAAAATAAACATCAAAAATCATTGCCACATGGATAGGTGTTCGGCATGGATTACATCAATGTGGCATGGCTATCTGGGTAGATTGAGTGGCTACCATATATCAAACCCATTTTGTTACGGGCTTAGCCCATGATTTTTTTTGTCCAATTGATTCTAGAGACAAATCCTTATTTGGCTCCAAAAAAGTCATGACTTTCCTTCGAGGACATTTTAGATTTGAAATTCCCTATATGACCAAAATTCAGTTTTGATTTCGACCAAAATTCAGTTTTGATTTCTTATTTGGCACTTCCATCAGTTTTACCCCATTAAGTGAAGGCAAAATAAAGAATTTTCTATTGATTATTAGGTTTAACATATTTCAAGCTCAATCTTTTTTGTCACCTTCAGGCTCAATAAATTCTAGCCAATTTACGTACTGATTACACACATTACAGTGCAGTCAGATAAAAGTATATGTTAGAAACAATCTAGGCAGCAACAGTGCTTTTACATGTTAATAGACACATTTTTGTAAGCAAGTCACAGGTACAAACATATCAAACAAGAGACATCATGAATTAGAAAGGTAACAGAGAGTTATATATGGGCCATAATCAATGGTCGTCTCTTTTGCCTTCTCCAATTTTCTTTTCTCTTCTAACAGCTTGTTTCTTGTTCTTGCCACATTAGATCCTAAAATTAAAAGAGCACATCAGAAGAGAGCAGGCCCCGCTACCAAGCTTTCTGGTGCAACCATGAGCCGTGGCCAACATGTTGTGTGCTATCGCCTTACTGTGCACGGATCAGAGAGAGAGAGAGAGAGAGAGAGAGAGAGAGAGAGAGAGAGGTGGCAGGGATAAGTGATAGAGGGATTGGGGCTTCCTACCAAGGTCCATAGCCATCAAATTTAATGCAACAGCCTATGATGAGGTACCATTCGATTAACTCAAGTACCCTTTTTTAAATAATTGCAAAAAAATTGATCTTACGTATAGGGATACACTTTTCTCATAATCAGAGTTTCACTAATTTATGAAATTAATTGATATTTTATACAATTTATATATTTTTACGTACTTATGGAAAGTAATTATATTTTGAACTACATGTAGCTCAAACAATGTCTCCATAACAGAATAGAACATGGTTTTAGAAGAATTTAGAAAAAAATTGATCAACGCATTTGGAGATTTTCTGAGAAAACTAAGCCAAAATAAAGTTTCAATCAAGTTCACATTGAAAAAACAAAGTGTATAACGAGTTTAATTCAGATCCTCAGCTATGATCCAATTATATATTTGAATTTTAAGGTATTTATAGGAATTATATAATTTGTACCTGTAGGAGTCTTTGTGAGCATCAGATAAAATTTAGTGATTACTTGGATGCCTCAAAATCATTCATTTCGGTGCAATAAGTTATGGTATTACAATCTAAAGGAGAGGATGGCTCTTGGATTCCGGTGCGGCACATATTCTATTTAAAAGTTTGAACTTATAAATGCCATGCAGCTTAATAATTACACACCCTAAAATGCATTATAAATTTATTCTCTTACCATATATATAAGATGGAATGAACAAAAAAAGACTATATTTGGAACGTGAGTACATGACGATATATATATATATATAAGACTATAAAAGGTACTGTACCCTTCATTAATTATTTAGGACAAGGGAGGTAAGTCTCATGTTTCATGACACGAAGCTCTAAAGCCATGTTCGACTCTGCATCACAGAACTCAAACGGACTTAACATACAGTGCAGTTATAGTATCCTTGAGCTTGGACGAAGAGGTGTATGCGTCTTCGCGCTTGTAGATGAAATCTATTGTTCTTGCGCAGTTAACCAGTTTTTCCAAAAGCATAATGGAATATTCCTGATCAAGGCAACCCTCCACGATATCCATCCACGCTTTCTCGACATGTACTCTAAGCTTTTCAGTGGCTTCCTCTACGGTGACCCCATGCTGCTTCATGCAAGTTTGCACGGTGGACGCCATATGATCTGATGCTTGTTCTCGCTTCAAAAACAAGAGTTTTACCGGAATCATCAGAAAAGTTTTAACATTTATGTTTGTTGATATAATGATATGTTCAGCATGTTTATATTAATGTACCTCGTGTGACATGATATCATTGCTAATGCGCGCGACAATAGCAACACCTCGGACAATTTTTGGGAAGGTGAACGCCCACTCAACTGCCTCCTTCGGAGTCACGTCTCCCAGTGAAACTAAGGCGAGGTTGCCGGTTTGCATAGCCACAATGCTTGGCATCGAAATCTGCAGATGCTCCTCAACAGTGGTCGGCACGTAGTTGTCATCACGCCATTGGACCTCGGCGTCGTAGGATACGGCGACGTGAGTTACCTGAACATAATAAACGGACGTCGAAATGTTAAAACCGACAAACACCACGGTTTCAAGTTTTCTCAGGAAATGATCTCTGCAACAACTTACTAATTTTCTTACAGCCTCAGCGTTCTCATTTTTCATAGTTTTCAAACGGTCCATGACCTCATTTGTACTGCCAATTAAGTTGGTGTAGAATGCCCTAAGGCTTTCTGGGAGCTGCTCGGCGGCCTTCTCATCCCACCTGTGAGCCATTTTAAAGCAAAATTATTTTTCACATGATTCATAGAAATTTATTAATATTTATAAATCGTGCTGAGATGTAAGATGAGGCAACCTTTCCATGGCTGCAGTGAAGATCTGGCTCTCCTCTGTGGTAGCATAGTTATCATAGACGTCATCCAATAAAGCATAGAATAGCACGATCTTGGTAAGCATTATCCTTGCATACGAGTAAAAAGGCTCGTAAACAAGTCCTGTCATCCAGAAATACATCTCCACCAGTCTATCCCGTGCGAACCTCATGTCTGTCCGTGACTTGAAATCCTTCCACCATCTATGATCCCATGCATAAATATAATTAGCACAGGCATTGCATCAAAATTGTTATATAGCATTGGTTAGTTCAAAGTTGAACTAGTCGACAACAATAATTTTGAATGGAGTGAGTATCAAGTAAAATTGCATCTCCTTACATGGTAAGCTCTTTCAACTCCTCGCAGTAGACCGCTTGCACGATGTTGTAGTCCAGCTTCGCAAACTCTAGAATGGCTTCGTCCCGTGCCGCCTTCTTCTCGTACACCGAGATGAAGCGCCTAGCCTCCACTCTCTCCACCCTCCTGAATCTCGGTGTCTCCAATGTAAATCCAGCCTCTTCTGCTTGAGCCGTCTCAGGATCGTTTCTTGCAACAGATTGTAGGCGGCTCTTGTTATATGTTATGATGTTGTCGAGTACGTCTTCTCCTTGAGTCCTCATATGCGCGGCGTCGTACAACATCATCAAGGTGTTCACGTCGTCGCTCGAAATGTTTCCTTGCTCGTCTTTGAACTTCACAAACACATCTGCACATAATGTAATTCATCATTAATCATACATGATAGTAAGTAAACAGGTTAATGAATTTGTATATTCTCTCTGTTCTTAAGTTGTTAGGACATTTCTTACCAGAAGAAACAGGGTAGCCATGCTTCCTGAGCAGGTAGAATCTCAACGAGGTGACATAGAGGTCATCAGAACCTCCATGTTTGTCCTCGTACACAGCGCGCAGGACGCTATCGATCTCTTCCTTAAAGTGGTACGCCACGCCGAGCCGCTGCAGCGCGTCGACGAGGTCCAGCTTCCGCACCAAATCGTCGGAGGCGAAGGCGGCCCGCACGGTCCGCCTCACCTCCTCCTTCCTGGCCTCCGCCTTCTCCTTCATGGCCGCGAGCTCTGCCGGCGTGCAAGGCTCGTGGATGAGGAAGAAGTCGCCCCATAGGCTCGGGGTGTACTGCCGGCGGCTCTGCCCGTCCTCCGGCTCCTCTAGCATCGGCGACGGCATGGCTGGAGCGGCGGCTGGGTTGCAGATGGGAATGGTGGTCGCCATAGCTGTCTGCCTAGGGTATGCCGCTCGCAGTAGAAATGCTAGCACTGAATGAATGATCTGGTGCTTGGGAGCTCTCGGCTGCTGCGGATTGCTTGAGGAAGGTGGCTGCATCTGTGGCTTTATATAGACACGAGCCCAGAAGGGAACCAACAGTTGCATCAATATATTCAGTAGTTTCTCACCCACTTGGAATCACGTGGCAAGACCACGCACAGCTTGTGCATGTGTGGCTACAGCTCGGTCTGTGGCCGCCTTTCTATATCGTCTTTGTCTCCTGCTTTTTCAGTCACATGTCAATTCTCAAGACTGCATGCGACTTGGGTTACTACCCGTTGTTTTCAGTCTCACATTTTTCATTCGTAGAGAACATTTCATTGGGACTCCCCAATGACTGGATCCTCTCCGCGACCAACTTATGCATGATATCTTTTCCAGAAATAGAGATGAATTTCAAAAGCGTGTCTGGCGGATATAAGAATATGTTTTATAGAGGAGATAAATATGTGCCTACATATGCACATATGCTTAATTTTCACGGTTATGTTCATGATACATGTCAATTACTTTAGATACATTTTGTGACATCCTGGTAATAAAGTTATAGATAAACTTTCGTAGATAGATTTTTTGTATAATTAATGTTGACAAGATATTGTTTCAGTACCTCCGGTAAATAAGTGTTTTTACTATGAATCGAAACATGCACGTGACCTAATTGTTTTATGCAAACTCATTTAACCAACTCATCCCACATGCAATTCTAATTAGATTTAGATTTATATCCTTTTTTACTAATGTTTTCTAAATGTTTTAATCACTTTGAGTTCTCAAAAGCATGTCAAGTAAGCATCATAAGAAGGAATACATACGGTTCTAATTAGCGAGTCCAATATAGTATCACTTTGATGTTTCATTTTAATTAAAAAGAAAAAGAGGTGGCACATAAGAGATTATAAAAATATGACAAAATAGTTACGAAGAGATGACGGAAAAGGATTCTCATTCATGTCGAAGCAACTAGGTATATACAGTTACCTATATTTAAAACACTATGATACTAGTCTTTGGAGGGGAGAATTTCAGTTTCATTGTATTGACAACCATTAAAATAAAAAAGATCGTAGTACTGTGAAATACACTGTTGATGTTTGTTTCATTTATGGTCTAGAGAACGTTTTAACTAACCTGGCACTATTAGAAATAGTAAAATGGAACTCAACTTGGAACTGGTCTTGGTCTCAAATTTGATCCCTTCCTAACTTCTACATATGTTCAGATATTATGTATCCTAGCGTATTTTCATTTGCTTTCTCAAATTTTTTTATAGCATTGAGAGCGCTTACTTAACAAAGAACACAAGTAGCAACTTTGAAGACAAAGTGCCTCCTTTTGGAATCACGTGTCAAGACTATGCAAGCATGCATATGGCTGCGGTGCGACCGGTAGTTTCCAAATGCGGCCACTAAAGCTAGCAAGTTACTCCCTCCGTCGGTTTTGAATTATTGACACCGTTCATTTTAAGAGGCCTTAGGACTTAAGAACGAAGAGAGGAAGAGATAAAGCTTGGAAGCAAGAGCTGGCATCCTAACAGCTCGCTACCAATGGCGACTAATTAACCTGTCGCACGCTGACCATGTGCTCCAGAGCAAGGGAATTCGGAATGGAATTTCATCGAGAATGGAATTCCTGGCTAGGAGAGCTGGACCGTCCTTGAATTGGACTGGAGAAAGCATAGAGCAAATCAAGGCATAAGTTGCACAAGCCCGGCCATGTGCTTCGGCTCCTTCGTGTCTGCCTCCATGCCATGCACGTGGGGAAATGAGTGTGGACCGCGACCGGGCTGTTCGAGTTTGACCAGTTCGCAGACCTCGGAATTTCCAAATCTCTGTGTCCTTCTTCCTGATCAGTCCGAATCCAGGTCTCTATGAATCTCGTTTTCCTCCTGCCTCATCGAAACAGCAGTACCTCCACTTTCGCTGATTCCTTGCTTCCAAAACTGGTCCATTTCAGGGCAATTGGTATAATTGGTACCGAGACCGTTTCGTATTCCCTGTCACGTAGAGGTGTAAAACTGACATAAAAGGATACTCTCCAAACTTTTTTATTTCCAAAAAAAAAAATAAACTAAAATATTCCTTTGTTTTAAAATTATTATAATTAAGATAAAAATTCTAGTTTAAATATAAACTAAAATCATTGTCGTGACGGGAGAATATATTCTATGTGATAGCCATATATCCACCAATGGTATGCCAACTTGCCCAGCACGTGTTTTCTGTAGGAGGCTTATTAAATAGTAATGCAGATAGACTTATTTGGATTTTTTTACTATTCACTCTATGTAACATGCTCTTCTTAATAATGAAATAATAGAGAGAAATAAGATGTTGTGGAAAATCAGAGCACCGCCGAAAATTAAAATTTTTATGTGGTATTTATAAAAAAGGCAGTGTTGACTAAGGACAATTTTGCAAAAAGAAATTAGGAAGGAAGCAAAAAGTTGTCACTTTGTAACGTTTATTTGGAATTTAATGCATATTAGCTTTGGTCTAAAACCACTTCTTAATGTACTCCCTCCCTCCCAATTTACTCGTTGTTTTACATTTTTTCATTTTTTTATTTACTTGTTATCCTCTAATTTTAATGTAATCATATAAATAATATTCTCACAAATGTAATGCGTTCACACTCTTATTCTTCTCTCTCCGTCGCAGGAGCGCACCACAGCCTCAGCTTTAGCTTCGGTGCAACCTGCCAGAGCACTAGCTCCCACCTGCTGCTACTTCTCACACGGAGGCCCCCCATAATGCGACCCCGCAAGTCAGCCTAACAATGGGGAAAATTGATGCGTGTCTTTTTCCTCAAGCTGCAGTCTGAAGCATTCCCCAAGGACAGCTCCAACTCGCACGGCGCTGCAGCACCTGACGCGATGTTTGCTCTTGGTTTTCCCGCACAATGATAGGACGTCAAATATTGAGAGACGGAGGGAGTATAACTTATGTTCGAAACATGGTTAATAGTTTTAGAGGAAAAGAATAAAAAACAACTAAGGGTTTTTTTGCTTTGTGTTGGGTTATTTGACTTAATATAAATAATATTGTGTTTATAAAGTTTCAATGAAATTTATATATAAGTACTCTACACGGAAACGTACTGGTGTCGTTTTGAAGTCAACTTGAGAAAATAAAAGAGAACAAAGAATTAATAAATGCAGCTTGCTATAAGCTGGAGACGATGGCTATGCAGATTTTCATTAATCACGATTAAAGATTTAGCAATAGAATTTGCTTTTAATTTCTTGTTAAGCTTTATTGGCACTTATATAATTCAGTGGATAGAGAGTGAATTTTTGTAATAATAGGCTATAGCTTCGCTAGAGGCAAAGACCAGTACTATTACCATTATCTAAACAAGTTCCTTGCAGTAACTAATTAAAATAGAGCAAGCTGCTTCCTATGTTTTAAAATTGTTATTGTTATGACAAGAATTCTAGTTTAAAAGTAAACCAATATTGTTGTCGCAATGATAAAAAATTAGGAACGAATGGAGTATGTTTTAGGTGATTGCCACGTATATGTACACCAACCGCACGCCAATTGCCCAGCACATGTTTTCGAGAGGCGGCCCTACTCGTTGCAGGAATAAATTAAAATAGTGACATAGCGAGGGGGGTTCATATTCCCTGTCACCCAAAAGTCTCTGCAGTATATATGTCATGGATGAATAGGACAAGCTACTCCCATTATTTAAAACTGTTGTTAATATAAGCATTCAAATTCAAAATTAAACTAAAATTATTGTCGTCGTAATGATTTAAGAATAGAAAGAGTATATAATAGAAAGAGTATATTTAGGTGATAGCCTTATATCCACCAACCGCAAGCCAACTTGCCCAGCACATGCTTTCTGGAGGAGGCATATTCCTTGCAGGAATTAATTAAAATAGTGAAAGTGGAGGGAACTCCCTTTATGATCGTAATGACAATAAAGTGAAAATGGGATGAATAGAGCAAGTTACCCCCCTTTGTTTTAAAACTGTTGTCGTCAGGGGATGAAAACAAATTGATGTTTGGATGAAGGATAGGCACAGTGGTGCAGAGACCAGGAATTAAGGTGCACTGATATTGCTCTAGAGCCTTCATATATACGTATCACTAAATCTTGACCCTTCATTCATTTCTCAATCTCAAACCCATTCATAATGTTCCAATTGCCAAATAGCACCCTATTGAAAAATGTTGACCTTTTAGGATTGCGTAATTGTACTATAAATATATTAAACAACTATACAAGACCATACTAAATATGTGTTTATACAAACGCAAGGTCACAACGGCACTTTCTTCATATCAAGCCAAAGAAGCAGCCTCCGAGGCCGACCCAAAAACCTAGCCTTCCATGCAGGCTCTTCGCTTTCATAGACAAACCCACACTTTTGGTACAATTTTTGTCCTGCTATGTTGTTGATGGCGACATGGACATACAGATCTGTTATGCCTGCCAACGTTTTTCAAGCATGCACAAATTTTCCAAGAGAAAATTGGTATCACCGATCAAGGAAAATGGGTGGGAAATATAGTTGGAGGAAGTAAAAACTGGTGCTCTGAGAAGCAAGAAGTAATATTAGATATGCATGGATCTTCTTAAAGTGGCAACTGAAGCAAATAACGTTGAGTGAATGAAAGAATGGTATGAACTTACCCCAATCACGAGCTAGTCTTTTCGACTTGTCAACCAATGCATAGCCTAACCCATTTCTTTGAAGCTCCTTGGCAACACAGACATTGCTTAGGTATGCTCTGGTATGATAGTCTTCATCTACCTATAAACAGTGATCAAGAATGGAAAAATACAGCAACTCTTGGATAATGCAATTAAACATATTTTCTGAGGAAAATGAGCATGCTGCAGTGTATTTATGTCAAGAAAATAATTAAAGCTGGAAAAGAAATTGGGGCACTCCAAAGTGCTATTATTGTGACTAAAACACCTCCATTTGATGATAAAATGTGAGCCAGTGAGATTTGCTATATTGTCTGACAGCAATGAACGGATGTTGAAAGACATTTAAACAATGTCACCATAACAGTAAAGCAAAGAATAACATATGTTCACCAGCATTTCTGAAAAAAAAAAAAACTTACCCCAGGCCTTTTCCCAATCAATTCATCTGGTAGCCAAAGACACTGATTAAGGTCTAAACTTCCAACTACTACCCTCTCTTCTCCATCTTCCACAAACTGCTCGTACAAACAAGTAATATGATTTCAAATTTTGCAGGTAAAATATTATGACATTATCATTCGTTCTCTAATCCTGTTAGACAATAATTGTAGATGTAGGTAGGTGGCAACAGCAATGAACTCAGAATACGATCCAGGATAGGGCTGGGGTCAAAGAGGTTGCATTGTGAATGATAATTTTGACATAATAAATGAAGAGATGACAACTAGTACTGGCCTAGCACAACATTTAGCATGATGGTTTCTTATGTTTTCTGCCTCCTACTCAGTACAACAAATTCTGTCTATTGAATGATTATGAAAGTTCTTACATCTGCATCTCTTAATGGAGCCCTCAGTGTAAGTAGAACAATAAAAAAAAAAGTGTAACATAAGTAAAAAATAAGTTTCGTCTGCACAAACTAATTGGATCAGATCGAAAAGAAATGGTGCTCATTTGAACGAACAATTGAGCCTTCAGAGAATACAATCTGTACCTTGCACTTGGAACAAAGATCCCCAGCACACAACAGGGACGGGGACAGTGGTACTGTCCCATTTATACAAGAAACTCTTTGGAAATTGATCATCTTCCCTGAAATTCGGTCCTGTAATGCTTGATACTCCCTCTCTGCAATAGCTGTTCTGAGATCCTACCATAACTTAACAGCAATGAGTAGAAGTTACTAATGAATCGACGAAACAGGGTAGTGGAGCAATTAGACAAAAGGTGGAAGAGAAAATTGCAAGGTAAGTGAAGAAGAAACTACCAATACTAGAGCTTTAATTGATCATTATGCTTCACAGTTTGTACAATGTTGTGTTTGTTTTCAGCAAGGTATGTATTTCTTCCTAGTAGGAAAAATCGACATGGCCAGAAGGGCACTATTTGCAATAAAATCAAGCTATACTAAAAAGGCAGGTTCTTTGCTGCTTCAGTAGGTTTCCAGGTAATGATGCTACAAAAGTCCAAAGACACATCTGCTTCTTCTCGAATCCTAGACAGCGTAACTTCCCCAAAAAAGCACATTAGCAAAACCTGAAACCTCTCCAGCAAGAGACTAAATCACCACGACAATCGACAATAATAGATTTTCCCCACCTCAATGGAAGCGTAATTACGCACGCAAATATAGAGCGAGTGGCACTATGTCTGGAAAATAACTCAAACCCTGCAGATCCTAAATCTTGATTATTCTAACCATCTCAAAAATGCATAGGAACCGATTGATCACCTCGGCTCCGCAAGACTCCACGGCGTACTCGTAGAAGGTGCGGACGCGGAGGTTCACACCGGCGCGGAGCTCGTCGAGTGTGACGAACTCCCGCACGGCCACCTCCGCCGCACCCCCACGCTCCAGCAGCGTGGCGCCGCCGCTGGCTGCAGCGGACGCACGGCATCGGAGCCGGGGCACGGCCAGACGGGTGCTTCGGCATTGGAGCGGGCCGGCGGCAGGAGGCGCGGCCGGGAGCAGCCGCGACGCCGACGCCATATCGGAGGCGGAGCGGGAGCAGGGCCGTGCGGTGGGGTGGGGTGGGTGGATTGCCGCTGGTGGTTGGGAGGCTCAGGGCGTCTCCGCCACAGCCGCCGGACTGGCTTTTCTTTTTACGATAAAAAAAATACTCTTTTTGTTTTTAAATTAATATTATCTTTGATTTCTAATATTAAATTTAACAATTTATTTTATTTAAAAATTAGTTTGAATAGGTAAAATTTTAAAGTGTGATTCCAATAACTCTAATAATAAATTAAATTATAACAAAATATATGATATTTATCAAAAAAATTTAATAAATAAATAATCAAATTGATGTTAAAAGTCAATATCAACGTCAATTTAAAAACGAAGAGAGTATACACGAACCCTTCTTTACTCAACAATCATTGTTAAGAGTCTATGTTATCGCTACCCGACGATAAGCAGTGAAATAATTTGGCCGAAGTTCATCGGATTTCAGTAATTTTCATACCTACTGATGGTAATCCATATTTGGAGCTACCGATAAATACGGGCTGGCAGTGGTCATTCTTATAAATATTTTTTGAGAAAATACTTATCCAAATTTTGAGATAATTTCTTTCCAGAACTAGAGAAATTTTGCTGAGTATCACCAGTAATTTTGAAACAAATTTTTTTCACTGTTAATGAAACAATGTAGATGAGATGATTACCCATATTATCAGTAGTTGCTCCGAGGAGATGAGTACTCTTTGGAAAACTAGAAATTTCTGTGGATTCTAGAAGGAAAATTGAATTTGGAACTCTCGATTTGGAAGTCGGGGTCCGGACCCACTCAATTTTTGCGGTTTTAACCAGAACTGGTCCGATATGGTTGCTTTGGTTTTATTTATTTTTTTTGTAAAAGAATGAAAATATTTGAAATTTTGAAAACCAAGAAACTATCTTTTTTTCTCTAAATCAGAAAAATCAGTCTATTTACTAGGAGTATATCATTTCAATGAATTTCATTCATATTTTTATTTTTTTTAATTTCATGTGGTGAATCAAGAGATTTTTTTGGTTTTCACAAGATCAGTGAAAAAGTTGTAGAGTCATTTCGTTGGTCGATCCATAAGTTCAAGAGATTTTCCTACATTTTTTCTACAAGAATAAATTCATTCATATGAAATTGTTGTATAATTCCTATGAAATTCCTGTGTTCCGAAGAAGCCTTTTAGCTTATGCTAATCTGCCATTACAAGGCAGCTGCAGCTGGTTGCAGGTAAAATTTGCTGAAACTAACTCATTTACTAAGGAAAATAGACCTAATGGCCTATGGTCTCAGAAACATACTAGCTATATTGAATATGTGAATTTTTTGTTTGCATGATATTTGTCAGAATTGCCTTACCGGTAACCTATGGAGTGAAAAATTAAAATATTTTTGAGCCCCTCAGGATTGTGGAATTTTTTCCTTAAATCATGTTTGTTTTCATAGATTGAACAGTTTTATAAAAAAGTCATATGATTTGTGTGACATTAATTACATTCTAAACTAACAGTTAGTCAGGTACACTCTTTGTTCAAAAATATAAGCATTTTTAGAATGTGGTATTAGCTTTTTGGCCCTATTTTACAGGCTAATAGCTAATTTGACCATGTTTTTCCAACTTTGCTTATTTGACTTTGTTTTTATACTCTAAATAGCCAATTTGACCCCCCACCCCTTTTAAAAAAGAAGGGTAAAATGAGTAAAGTTTTGGGTCAAACTGTCTATACAAAGCCCAAAAGCAAGGTTAGATAAGCAAAGTTAAAAAAATGAGGTCAAATTAACTATTAGACTTCAAAACTAGGTCACACAAGAAATTATCTCTTTTAGATTCGATCAAATAGTCAAATTCTTTTAACTTTAACTAATAACTTCTTAAAAATTAAATATTTTTTAATAAAAAGAGTTATGAAATATGAAAGTTTATTTCATAGTAAATTTAATAACATAATTTATAACTGAGAAAACATCATGAATCTTCATAAGCCATGGTCAAAGTGCATTTCCGCTTTCGCGGGGCGCTAAGGCAGTGCGTTAGTGTTGCGGTCGTGCGTGCGTGGTTGTCGTGACCGGAGGTCGTGTGACGACGTGCGGCGGCGACGTGCGGTGGTGTTCGGCGCGGGGCCTCGCGGTGCGCGATTCGACCGTGCCGACGAGCTAGGGAGGTAGTGTGGGCGACGGTGGTGCTGGAGTCTCGATCGGACTGGTGCCCCGGTGACCGGCGGCGAGCAATTTGACGGCGCGGCGGCGACGGAGGTTGGAAGGTAAACCGGAAATTAGCCGCGAGAGAGAGAGAAGCCGACCTGCGAGCTGCGGTGTGGCACAGTGAGGTCGGAAGGCTGCGCGCAAAGCTTTTATAGCCGACGAGGCGGCCGGAGGAGCGCGGCGGCGGTGACCGGTCAATGGCGGAGTAGGTGGCGGCTTTTGCTCGAGATGGGCGAGCTCTGCCACGTTATACGACGCCGTGACGTGAACTTGGTGTGGTGGATGACGCGTGGGAGCTGGTAGCATAGGCGGCGTGCCGTCAATCGGCCGGTCTCCGTCGAGCGACGGCGACGCGGCGGAGTGGCTGACATCGAGCTCGGGCGCGGACACGACGCGGCGAGGCA
>BCLF01000089.1:360313-390869 GCA_001602275.1 Zoysia japonica | reverse complement strand
CGGCCTGGTTGGAAAGGTTTAAGGGGAGGGGAGCCGCGGCGGCTGGGCCGGTCGGTGGAGCAGGCCGCTGGGCCGGAGGCAGGGGAAACGGCACGGGAGCGGGGAGTGGGGCGGCGCGGTGGGTTGGGCCGGAAACGGCCCAACCACAGGGGTTTGTTTTTTTCTTTTTTTTAGCAAATTCCAACTCCAATTAAAATCAAATAAATTTTGATAAATCCACAAAAGAGAAAAATTCTACTGAAGCACTTGACAAGATTTAAAAATTGAAATTGAAATTTTTCCTTCTCTTTTTAATTTATATGCATTTTATGAGTTTTTTTTCTTCTATTAAGGTGAAAATAGAAGGGAGAGTGTTGAAAATAGAAAATTGCTTGAGTAATTCATCTATTTGGTTGAGATATTTGAGGGTATCACAATATGCAAAGGTGTCTAAAAAAATGAGAAGGTATCTATAGGAGAAACTTGATCACTTGATTAATTTATCTTAACACTAATAACGGAGGCGTGACAGCCACCAGATATGCCAGGGTTGAAACTTGAAAGCTCTTCTTACTGTTTGTCCAACTTAGAACTCTAAACATTGTCAGCATCCGAAGAGGACAAATGCGATGGTAAAGTAGCTAGCTACAAATTAGTGACATGGTGCTTTAGCTATCATGAGAAATGGAGAACATGCCGATCGTAGTCCCTCACAACAATGATTGACCGAATATTTTCTCTAGACCCAAACTTTGTGTAACAAAATCTAAATACACAAAATGACTTGCACCAGAATTATTGGAACCAATAAGCATGTAACAAGTTCTTGACGCTGCATCGGAAAGAAATTCCGGAATGAATCATATTTCTGGGGAAAAAATACATATATTCGATGGCTCAGTGTTCTTAATTATACAAACAAACAAAAAATTGCTGCAGCACTCCTACTAAAGCTGGCCTCTAATGAGCCCAAGCCCATGTGAGCCCAGCTCACAAGCAGCTGTCAGTTTGCTTGCTTCCTTCTAGCGACCGAGGTTGCTGTTGATTTGTGAAGGCAGAAGACACAGTACGAGTAGTACCATTAGAGAGAATTTAGATGCACCATAAATGTTCTATCTAGGCACCAACTCTGGATCTTGCGTTACGTACGAAGGACAAAGTGCAATGCTTGATTTTGGGGTTACTTAGAAATCAATCTTCTATCGATTGCATGTTTTTTGGCGGTAATTGATATCCACACATTCTTACAAGAATTTTCGAAATTGTTACCAACAAAATTACTAGGTAACAATAATTTCACCTTTGGAACGTATGAATTTTACCTGAATCACACAATAATTTTCACAGAAATTAATTAGTTAAATTTAATATAAAATAAGTGCATAAAATAGAAAAATTCCCGCGTTCCAAATGAGACAGCATGAGTTTTCATGTCATGTGAGCCATATGCAAGGTGGCACTGAGCTCAAGATTGATTTGTAACATTAATCAGGGACCCTTTCTTCTCATTTGTTGGAGCCAGCTAGCTGCTAAAGAGGAGTACTATGTATCTCTAGTGTATTTGAAATTGTATTTGGTGAGTTTCGAAACAAGGTCTGATCTTTATCGATTATTTTTTTACATGTACCACCTATCCAGTAAGTTCTCTACGGATTTCAAATGTCTATTAGGTCGTGTATTAATTGTTCTGTTTTTTTTTCAGGCGAAATATCTGGTATATATGAAGGTATCCACACATATGTTCAGATACACCAGTACCATTATCTTGGCAAAAAGATTAAAAAAATACTTTTTTCTCTCTCAGAAATCCTTCAAAATAGCCAGGTTTGTTCATTTGAGCCCAAGAACCAGAGCAACTTCAATTAATACCTAAACATAGTATACCTAAATACAAATATAAGTATCACTACATCTCCAACAGTGGCCTAAATGAGTACCTTAAATTTAACTCTTACCAATTTCACATTTCTAAGTAGCTAAATGTGAGTACTCAATAGGTAATATCTATACTATTAGTATCTGTTGGAGATGAAAAATTTTATAGCTACCAATATCAATTTACCAACAACCTAAACATGAATTTAGGTAGTCAAATTTTATGTATCTGTTGGAGATAGATATTTAAAATTTTATGTATTACCTATTGAGTACCCTTATTTAGTACCTAAAAACGTAAAATTGTTAGTAGTTAAATTTAAGGTACTCAATTAAATCACTGTTGGAGATGTATTGTGTATTTAGGTATTATGTTTA
The DNA here is from genome assembly GCA_001602275.1 of Zoysia japonica. NCBI lineage: Eukaryota > Viridiplantae > Streptophyta > Magnoliopsida > Poales > Poaceae > Zoysia > Zoysia japonica. Next base: position 388,637 of record BCLF01000089.1, on the reverse strand, counting down.
GGTATCTATTGGAGTTGCTCTTAGCCCCATAATAAGTCAAGCAACGCTGTCCAACAGAGCGCGACCAAGTTAAGGACGAAACGTTAAAACCTGCTCGCGTGAACCTCGTCCTAATCACATCGTCAGCTTTAGGAAAAAAAAACTAAGCAAAATGACTCGAACCACTAGAAATTGTCACCCACCGACCGTAGCTTGCAAAGACTTTATCCTGAATCTCCTCGGAAATCCCATGGTTCGCGCCGCATGATTCTTTCTCGTGACATCATGTTCTCCGGGAATTGCTTTTGTATCCTTCCTGCTCTAGGTGATTGGTTCTTATACTTTGGGCGAGCTCGGTAGCCATTTTAATCGCGGGGCATTTTACTGTTACTTACCTAGTGCTACAGTAAACAATAGTATGGCTGTGCCGCTGCAGCAACAAACTCGTCTTCCGAACGCGCCCTTTGTCCTTAAAATTACTGTCATTAGGACAATAAATTTAGTTTATTTTTTAACCAGAATCCTTACCCCAACGATAAAAATTTAAAAAACAGAGTGAGTAGGAGTAGCTACTTAGCTCTACAATACTTGATGGTTTTTGCATGTAAGATTCTGCTGCAATGACGCTTCAGTTATGGTTTCCGTTAATCTGTTTGTAAACCATGTTTAATAATTTTATTATCAGAATGCTTGCAGAAGCTCAACTTAGTCCATCCAATTTTTTTTTTTAAAAAAAATGTGTGTTTGCACAGAAGACATTTTCTTCTTTGGTGAAGTAGCTGCAAATTTTACTCTATTCTATCGTAACTATAAATAATTAGAAAAACATTAAATTTAGTGATATAAATGAAAAGTAAAGCTATTCGATCATAGTTGTGTGCATGACAGAAAAACAATACTGGAGAAAATGACTATTATGGTTTTTCCTCTTATTCTTCACCATATTAAACGAGAACACAAGAAAGAAAGAAAAAAAAATCTGGCAATTCTTAGGATGATATGTCAATCTCTGCTGTTTCATATATAACCCTATTTGTTGCAGCTTCTACCATTTCAACTGCAAAATGAAACAAACAGGACCTTAAAATACTGAAGTTCAAATCGTGCTCAAGCGGGTAAGGTCTGCCTTACGGATTAAGAGTAGGATTTCTTAATTCGTTTTATGTTTAAAATAATCTTGTGGACCACAGATGTTGCCGGTACCAACCCTGCAAAAGTAGGTTACGATGTTGGTCAAAAGGTCACTCCTTCGACGAGATTCCCTGCCAGCATTGTTTTCCTTATCATGAATGTTATTGGATTTACCATGTTCTCTGATTGACCTCTGTGGAACTTTCAGACGGTGATGCATGTGAAAGAGAAAGAATATGTGCAAGCTTTTTATGTAATTTAACCCTGGACGCAGGAATCTGGAGAGAGAGAGAGAGAGAGATTCAAATGATGCCTTTCGCCATGTGGAGCTTGTGAGTGGACCTTTGTACCCTGATCAAAGAAACAGTCAAGATCTGGTAAAGTTAGAATCTATCCGTGTCTTGTGGTGTCTATTATACTACCACCACCTCGATCAACGCTCGAATCGTCTAATAGTGTTTATTGATCTTTACACGACAGATCTAGCGGGTGCAACCTACTTCAATTTAACCGTTGAATAACCGATTTGAAATAGAGCGACCAATAGAACATATCTCTAGGCAGCTAGCTTCTCTTCTCTCGTTTTTCATGAGTTGATGCTGGGAAAACCGATTTACAATGCTCATAGGCATGCACTGATGCACATATCTTATTCTTAAATAACCATGATAGTTGCGTATCTTTATATCAAGAAGAATATTGATCAATGACACATATCTAAAGAGATAATACTATCCTGCTTTTTTTACTAAGAATTATTGTAGAGGGAAGCAGTCTCACATCCTTGGCTGCACATTTTCTAATGGGGTGCACGTCTTCTTCCCGTGCCAAACCAATCATTTGTCCACTCAAGCAAGTATCCTGTGTCTTATCCTTCTATATAGCAGTCTTGTGATGTATATGATATCATTTTTTGAAGTTCCAAAAGGAATCTTACAAAAATTGGACTATTACAGATCATGGTTTTAGTGGCAAGAAGATGATCATAAGAAAAAAATATAGGTTAACTAAATGGAGTATTCTTTGCCAACCTAAAGATCAAGGGGGGTTAGGAATTCAAAACCAGTGTCTGCTAAGCAAATGGTTGTTCAAACTAGTGAATGAAGATGGCATGTGGCAGCAACTCTTACGAAATAAATACCTCCAAAATAAACCACTAGGACAAATGCAAAGAAAACCTACGGATTCACATTTCTGGGCGGGTCTTATGAAAGTTAAAGAAAAATTCTTAAATCTCGGTTCCTTCTGTCTTGGTGATGGGAATCAAATTAGATTTTGGGAAGATAAGTGGGCTGAAAATTACACTTTGAAACAACGTTTTCCATCACTGTATCATATCGCAAGGAAGAAAAGTACCACAGTAGCAACAGTTTTTAGCACCGTACCACTAAATATTTCTTTCAGAAGGTCCTTAGTGGATAGTAATCTGGTTTTTTGGCATCAATTAGTGTCCGAAATTGCTTCCGTGACCTTATCTACACAGGAAGACCGATTTAGATGGGGTCTTCTTTAGTCTGGTCAATTTACAATCCAATCTATGTATAAACATTTAATTAACGATGGAGTTACGGCACAAAATATATTTATTTGGAAACTCAAGATGCCTCTCAAAATAAAGATTTTTATGTGGTATTTATTTTGTGGAGTCACTTTGACTAAAGATAACTTAGCCAAGAGGAATTGGAATGGCAATAAACAATGCTGCTTTTGTTCGCATAATGAATCCATAAAGCATCTCTTTTTCAAATGTCATCTCCCATCTTACATATTTCCTTTAATCTCAAGCAACCATTTAGTTTTACACATTTGTTTGGTAGCTGGACGGTTGGATGTGGATCAAAAATAAGGAAATTTTTGTTGATTGGTGCATCTGCTTTATGCTAGGCTATTTGGCTAAGTAGAAATGATATTGTTTTTGATAAAGCTCCAATACAAACATATTTACAGGTTTTATTCAGAGGCACGTATTGGCTATGCCAATGGGCATTGTTACAGCGAAGTGAAGAAGACAAGAAGATGCTCCAAGACGCATGTCGCAAGGTTGAAACATGTGCCACGAAAATTTTCGCCAACTTTGGATGGAGATTTAGTAATAGAATCACTATTTAGTTCTCTTCATTGCCAGTGATTTCTCGTTAAATTTGTCATTCAATTTGTGCTTGTAATATTGACCGTAATCTCCTCAGAGACCAAGGCTGAATTATTTGTAATTTTTCATTATCTAAAAATATAGCAGACTTTGGGCATGTTTGTTTGGGCATTTGCTTTTGTGCTTTTAGAAAAACTAGTCGGTGGCTAGTTGAAAAAGCAGTCTGATGAAATTTAAATGTTAACTTTTGCAATATATTTTTAGCTTCTCAACATATCAAAAGCCAGAAAAACAGCACAAAATATGATTTTCAACTTTTAGTTCATTTCATCAGAAGCTCGCTTTTCAGCTTTTCAAAAGTAAGCTTTTCAGAATCCTGTTTGTTTCAGCTTTTGACTTTTTAGCTTTTTCAGCTGAAAAAGCCAGCTGAGAGGCTGAAACAAACGGGGCCTTTGTCACACTCAATCCTTACCACTCATCATAGAACCAATGCTCCATAATTTAATATTATTTCCTAGATAAATCTGAATTAATCTATTCAGATAGCTAGTAAAACTGATGGACCATATAGTTATTATTATTAATTGTATTTAGCGTTGATTCAGGAATGAGACCTAAGGATTGAGCTAGTATCGCAAAATTTGACTTGCAATAGGAAAAAGCAAAGAACACAGATCCCTCAAGAGCATCAGTGAGGCGGTGCTTAGAAAAAAATGATGCCTAATTCAATAATCAAAAGCTCGAAGCACATATGGTTCCTCCTAATAATTTAGGCTCATCAAAAGTTAAAAATCAAATCAGATATTTTTGGACTGGACATTTTTTTTTACTTCACAAATCACCACCCAATGCATGAATTGAAAAATGGTAAGATGGTATACTCCCTCTGTTCTTTAATTGATTTCGCCGTTTACTTTTAAATTTAACTTTGACCATTTATCTTATTAAAAAAACTTGATAAATTTAATATATTTTGATATAATTTGATTTATTATTAGAGTTATTTGACTCAAAACTTAAAATTTTATACATTCAAACAAATTTTTTGAATAAAACGAATAATCAAAATTAAATTAAATGTCATCAATTAAAAAACAACAGAGGGAGTACTTCTTACCAAACAACATCTGAACCATCACCGCTACAACACCAAGCTTTTTGCAGTTTTGCTTGGTGGGGCATGCCTTCCACAGGTAGGGGACAGATGGACGCCCCTGCAAGGCTGCCATGGCCGCATGGCTTTCTCCATCACGCAGGCAGACGTGCCTTCCTCCTTCTGGGGCCGGATGACCGACGCGCGCTTTCTTCCAGGCTCCAATAATTCGTGTCACGCCATTATAAGAAACGGTGGCATGCAGCGCGTCGTGATGGTGTTAGTAGAATATAGGCGGGAAACCAACAAGGAAACAGCTCTCCATGTTCCCTTGCAAAATACTTCCTCCATGCTCTTTTACTATATCATTTTTTATAGACATGAGAATTAAAAATAAAAAAAAATAAGTTACGCTGAAAATAAAAAAGATAGATATAAAGATAGGTATGTATTAAAAATAAAAAAAATGTATTGAAAAGCAAAAATAATAAATAAAAAAATTTGTGAACTATAAGGTGACTTAATCGGAGACGGAGGGAATACGGCGCAGCTCAGCCGGGGTAACAAGAGCACAGAAGCCAACAATAGTACTATGCAGGATGTGCGATGGATGTTCCTGTAATTGAAAAAACAATGTAGCATAAAAAAGGGTCTTTTTCTTGGTGAGATCAACAAGGCGATTATATTCCGCGGCGGTGCTCGCTGCAATATTTTGATGTACTGTTGCCTTCGTAAAGGTCTGTGGGAGGTAGTATTGGTCATGTGTCGTCGGAATTTTATTTTGACATCTTGTTTTCTTCACCGGTCTTTGTCAGATGTGCAGGATTGATGAATGGTTCTCATTGGTCCAATAACAACATGGTACATTTATACTTAGAATAATATACTATCTCCGTTGTAAAATATAAGCATTTTTAGGTTTGAATAAAGTCAAAATATTTTAAATTCTATCAATAATATCTAAAAAAGTACATAACTTTTAATATAAAAATATAATTTTTATGAAAGTTTATTTAATGATGAATTCAAAAAATATAATTTTTATATGATAAAACATTATTAATTATATATTATTAGTGATCAAAATGATAAAAGTTTGACTTTGATTAAACTTAGAAATACTTATATTTTGGAACAGAGTGAGTATATAGGAAACATCGGTCTACATTTATTCCAAATGTAAGATCATTCTTTTGATTTGAATGGAACCTTGCAAGATGTTTGAACATAGAGCATCGAGCATGTAATCGTTCCTTTTTTTTTGGCGACTGACGTCATTTCTTGATTAATACTGAATTAGGAGTACAATCTTTTGTCATCAGGGCAGCTATAGAGGCTAGGGCTTCCTGCAAACACCACCTCATTAAACAAAAATAATTTTTTACACATCCATGGATACAAAAATATAAATTATGTAAATGTAAATAAGCATGAATTCTAACAACGTGTCAAAGACTATCATCAACAGGTTGTGTATTCCGTACATAAGATGGCAAGTGGAAAGTCCACTCATGTAAATTAACGTAGCTGGAGACATGAATTGGAGTCAATCCTGACTTTCTCCCAAGTTCAGATATCGAACTTGTATGTTGAAATAAAGCTTTTCTGGCACCTCAAGTGGCTAGGGATTCAGGAATTTTGTTAAAGTAATATATGTTTGATACCCAATAGAGGGACCATTTCTTCTATCATGCTACTTACCCACTTCTCCAGTGGTCACATGATAATAATCGTGCTCTAGTAAGCAAAACCATAATGGCCCTTTTTTACTATTGTTACAGAACTTCATCATTATTGTGTGTGAACATGTCTTCCCTTGATTTATATATGTAAATAGCAATAACTTTAATTTGCAATGTTAGCAAAGGGCCTCAGGATTAGATCAGCATATGAATTCTATTAAAGTAAAAAAAAAATGTACTAAAACAGCATACATATGAAGTAAATGAAATATGCTAGGACTCAGGAGTCAGAAATTCTATAAAAATATATTGTAAAGGGAAAATGATAAATATATTTTAAGCATTTTTCATTTATTTGTACTAATTTCATCAAAAAGATATAAAAACTGAGAGATGTATTTCATACTTATAGGTTGACCTGGATACTAGTAGTAGCGTTTGCCTGCGTGGGTAGAGGTACAATTCACAATAGGGGGCCCATGTCTTTTATCAACGATGCTACCTACCCATCCTTCCAACATGTCCAACATTTCAATTTTTCATGTCCTACTAGTGAGACACTAATCCCCTTTCATGTTTTGATTTACAACCTTCAATATTGTTACAAACCCATATATTTGTGTGGGAACAATATTTCCAGTGGCTTAATAACAACAGCAAAATAGTGGTATGTTTTTGTGTGGGAACAATATTACAGCAAAGGTCTACGGGATTCAATTATTTGATGCAGGTGATAAAATAAATGGAAACATATATATGACTTTCAGAGAAAAGAAAAGAGGTATTACAAAGTACTAGTAGTCAACTAAGACAGCCCACATAGGGCAAACAGTGGGGTCCCTCTTGTGTCACACAAATATAAATCAGAGGACCACGCAAATAAGTATGTAAATGTGACTTGGTATTGATAAAGACAAATAGAAGAAACTTGTAAAACAATTGTGATATTAAACAGTCGGCTTTAGCACCCAAGTTAAGAAAATGTCAAATGAACACAACAAATCGTAATTAAAAAAAATGACAATTCAAAGTTGTTGAACTGCTATCTAAGTAAATTTTTTGTATCTGATGGCTCTGTGGCCACAGTCATAGGTTGAAATACATATAATTCATCGGTTGTGATTCTTTAGAATGCTATCTATAAAAGTTACTAATATACATCCATTGACATTAATTGTGTTGTGTTTATAAAGCGATCATTTTCATAAATTGTATTGTTTGGATAGATGTCTCTGTAAGTTATCAACATGATACTTTTATAAGTCCGTTAATTTTGTTCATCAATGACAGTGGCACCAAAGAAACACCCAAATCCCAACATGAATGTTTTTCTAACATATGAAATCCATCCATCCATCCATTTTTTTCATATATGATTTCATAGCAACAGAGTACTATAATTTTCTCACGTTGGCATAAATTGATTTAGACGAAGGAAGTTTAATCAATGTCACTGTCACGTGTAACAACCACAAGCAGAACCTCAGGACTGCCGCGCCTCCGCGCAGAAACCGAGAAAACCCGCGGGTGAGGGGGGCAAACAAAGCGCCAGCCAAAGCCTCCTCCCCATCCCAGGTGTTGAGCTCCCACCACCACCTCGTGCTCTCTCCCCTGCACGCGCCGCTTGTCCTGTCCCCCTCTTGTTCTTCCCACCCCCATCCCGTCCTGTCCGAGTCCCCTGACAGCGACCGACAGCTTGCTGCCGCCCGTCGGCGCGGCGGACCGGCCTCTGTCTGTCCGATCCCGCCCGCGCGGTGGCTGGCTTCTACCGCTCCTCATTTCCTCCGCGCTGCTGGCTGTCCTCCTCGGCGCCCCGAGCCGAGCCGCCGGGTCTTGATGAGTTGGCGGCGGCGGGTTGGAGGAGGAGGAGCAGGAGGAGCACGCCGGCGTTCAGTTTCCCCGCCGCCAGCCGTGTGAAGATCCTTGCTGTTTTCTTCTTCGTCTTCTTCCCTCTCCGGAGGGCGAGGTGAGGCCCACGCTTCCGGTTGCTCCCGCGAAGGCATTTCGGTTTCGCGATTTCACCGGCAAGAGATCAGATCTTTGTCTTTGTACGGTACAGTAGGAATTTAATGTGATCCTACTTGTAAAATCTTGCGATGAACGGGTTCCGACGATTTGATCCCTTGACAATCCGGCTCGTTCGCTCCTCCCGAAGCGGTACTTGTTTTTTTGTCTCCCGTAGCTTCTCTCTGTCTGAAATGTCAAAAGGAGTAGTTTGTATCGACGCGCTCTGTTTCTTCATCCCGTGGCGATTCTTGCTTCTTCTTCTTTTTTTTTTCTCTCGGCCGCCTAACCATAACCGTGGTCAATCTGCGTGATCAATTCCGGGGCCGGGTAGTTGCGTCATTCCTCCCTCCCTGCTCGCAATGGGTGATCCCAATCCGGAGCGATGGAGCCGTCGCCCTGAAAGGGACTGTAGCGACAGCGACCCGTCTCTGCCCCCGTTTCGTTCGTCCACCTTTACTGCGTCTCTCCGCCTACACCTGACCGCATCACCTTGCGTTCTGCAAGTCTGCGGAAAAAGCTGGAACAAGTAACTGGGATTACATCAGCGCGTCGGGACTTTTTTCCTGGTCCGGTTGGCGAAGATGGCATCGTCAGTTCAGTTTCTGTTCTTTAGAGACAGTTTGGGGAAGCTTCTTTCTTTAAAGGTGGCAACTTGTACTCGTTGATTCATGATGGACGGAGCCCCAAGTTCATGTTCTCGGATCCATTGAGGCCATGTTTTTTGTTTGAATTCCTTATTTATCTATTCAATTCAGGAAATCCCTTGGAGGAAGGGGCCAACTGTGCTGCCAATTAATACCCATCGACTTCTTATGGCATAATGTAGTTGATCCTTTTGCTTACTGACTTACTGATCGCTTGCCGTGAATCCTTTCTGTGCCGACCTGCTCACAGAAACAGCCAGTTGTGATGCTATTTCAGCTTTGCTTATGTAGGATTCTTACGTGTATTGTGAATCGAGCATTTGGCAGGTTCTTTTCCTTTTATTGAGTCGGTTTCTTGTTGGGTGTCCAAGTGGCTTATCCCCACCGTTTCAATTTAAGGCAATACTCAAGCTACTACCGCCGCTCTCTCGTGCCTGCCTCAGCACTCCGTGGCATTAAGAACCGTGTGGCCTAGAGTGTTCCACCAGCACTTTCCGTATTTCGCGAGTCTCTGAAAGAAGTGTTGATTTTTGGTGTTTTGATAGGTAGTGGAACATGGGGCTCCTAGGTATGATGGGTGACTCGTTCGGTTGCTCAGCTACTGGTGAGCGACTAGTGTCTGCTGCAAGGGACGGTGACATCCAGGAAGCTAGAGCTCTTCTGGAGCTAAATCCCCGCCTTGCACGGTACTCGACATTTGGGATCCGGAACTCACCCCTCCACTACTCGGCAGCTAAGGGCCACCATGAGGTACACCACTGATTTTCTTCATAGAATTGTTTCCTGGTTTAGTTGCATTGGTTCCAGTGTCGTCTCTTGATTTTAGTTTGCTATAGTTTGACAAGTAATTATTTCACTTTCCATGATAGATCGTCTCCCTCCTAATCGAATCCGGCGTTAATATCAACCTTAGGAATTGCAGAGGACAGGTAAATTATTTTCTTCTCATCTTTCATCGTCAATGATATTCTTCATTGTGCTATCATCTTCCTTGCAAATAAGTAATGAGTAATAAAGGATAATGTAATACGTTTAACCGACAAACTCTTCCGTAAATGGTTATATTATCAGAAAGAGCACTTGCAGCTCCTTTAGTTCTGTTCATGTCATTTGTGTCTGAGGTTGTGTGGTATTCACAGAATGCCAATTAGTAGCTTCCTGATCAGGAACTAGGTGAAGTTTTCAGTTTTATTGTAAGATTATGTTGCTTTTATGCTAACTCTGAACTCTAAACTGCGCAGACTGCTCTGATGCAAGCTTGTCTATATGGTCATTGGAAAGTTGTACAGATTTTAATTCTTTTTAAAGCAAATGTAAGTGGACATTAACTAATTTTGTTCATGGTTCAAGATAGTCTGAATAATTTTTTGATCTGTATCTTAATTGTTGTTAGATTCATAAAAGAGATTGTTTTAGTGGCGCGACAGCTATACATTTTGCCGCCCTAAAAGGTCATACTCCGTGCATTCGGCTTCTTGTGGCTGATTATGTACCTAGCTTACCAGAGTTTTGGAATATTATGCGTGAGAAGTCCACAGATGGAACAAAAAAGGACGTCTTCGATGCAGCGTATGCAAAATTCTGACGTTCATATATGTTGCACATGCGAATCACTAACTGATGAATTTGTGTCATTTCTTATTGTGCTCTTTAGACCTCTCCGGAGGCTAATCAATGGAAAGTCAGATGGTGGTGTAACCCCGCTTCACTTTGCAGCCCTGCATGGGCACGCTGAGAGTGTGCAATTGCTGTTAGACCTTGGGGCTTCTGTTTCTGAGGTCACTGTCAATGATGGGTCAACTATTGATCTCATTGGTATGAACTAAACAGAAAAGACAATCATTTATCGTGTTTGTAGGGGACTTGTGATTATGCAAATGTTATATGGGCATGAAATTTTGAGAAGAAATAGAATTGTTTATGTTTTCAGTTATGATCATAGATACTTGATGCAGGTTCAGGGAGCACACCCCTCCATTATGCTGCATGTGGTGGAAGTGGTGTATGCTGCCAAGTATGATGGATAACTTTTCCTTTCCATCAGAATTTAAGCAATTTACCAACTCCATGTACTGATTTCTGCTAAACAGCTTCTCATTGCAGCAGGGGCCAACATGGGAGCTGTAAATGCTAACGGGTATGCCCTTCCTACATAATTATTTGTCCATAATCCAAACCAATTCAACTTATCTCTTAAAAAGGTCATTACTGTTACCTAGTAATTTTGTACAGTCTTTCTTTAGCACCAATGCAATCAAGAAATCAAATTTCTTTAATTTTATGTTTTTAAGTGGGTGAGGCAATTTGGGTGACCAGAGCATCAATATGTCGACTCACCTGATTAGCCAGACAACTTAGAAGACGTGGATCAATAGCACTGACCTGCCTTTTGATGGTGGCGGCTGTGGGCTGGAGAGATAGAGGTGGAGGGAGGGCAGGAGGGCAGCACGCTGAAGGTGAGGAGGGAGAGGAGGACAGCGCACGGTCTCCTGGTGGCGGCTTGATAAAAAAATAACAGAGGATGAGGGCAGCACGCCAGAGGAGAGGAGGGAGAGGAGCAGTACATCTTGCCTTCTCCTGGGAGTGGCTGGAAAAGAGAAGAGTAGGGAGAGGAAGAGGGCAGCACATGGACTCACTAGTTATGCATTCCTAGTGGGCTGAGTGCTAGCAGGCAAGCCCAACTAAGTTTCACCTGAATCGTCCATGACTCAAAATGGCAATTAGTCACCTGAATCGGATGACTCAATAATTAGTTTCCTGAGTCGCATCATCCATCCAAGTCAAGCACATCCAACCGATGCATCGATTACTCATCCGTGATTAATGGGGCAACTGAAAAACATGGCTTTAATTAGTCTTTCTCTTTTTATCAACAATGTTTTGTTTCCTTTCTTTCACGTTCCCTTGCTGATCCTTTTGGATTCATCTTACCTGTTGTTATTGATATTATAGTGTATCCCTATGCTAACCATGTTATCTAATATGTGCCTTCTTTAAAAAAAACATATTTCCATTTGAGCTTCATGAAGCTAATTGGTGATATTTTGTGATGGCAGCGCGAGCCTTCTAATAGCCTTGAAAATTTTGTTCTCACTAAAAGCATTAAATTTCCCTATTCTCATTATTGTCTAACACTATTCCCTGAAAGGTTGACTCCTTTGATGGTGGCTCGTTCATGGCACAAAATCAGTGCTGAAAGTATCCTTAGTAAACAGCCAGAAGGGAGAACACGCATTCTTCCTTCACCATACCTGTGCCTCCCACTGATGAGCATTGTCAAAATTGCTCGGTGAGTTAAAATACTAGACGAAGTATATATATATTGGTACTCATACATCGTCGTATAGTGTTTGCAGTATGTCATCTATAAGAAAACATTGCTTGTTTAAACGGGCCAGACATTTTCATTCATTGACAAAGTATTTACTTCACGGAGAAGGATAGGGTCACCAATTTTTTTTCGAAGTAGCTTTTGCTTATTATAATTAGGAAAATGAGGATCCTACTGCATATTATGATAATTAATAAGAATTCAGAAACTCCTTTGCCATCACTTTTTTTTTAATCATCAAGTTTCACAATGAGCAGGCTTTGTCAGGTCATGTGCCTCTTTACCGCATGCACACATCGTTACTTTTGTTCATTCTAACAGGGAATGTGGATGGAGAAAAATGTCCGCCTCATCTACTTGTCAGGACCCATGCGTCATATGTTTGGAGGTGGAATGCACAGTAGCTGCAGAAGGTGATTACAAATCAATTTCATAATGAGCTGTTCAACCGTCAAAGTACCATTGATGATTTCGTGTTCGAATAGGTTGTGGCCATGAGTTCTGCACCAAATGTGCTCTCTATTTGTGCTCCACCAGTAGCAGCTCAACATCCACACGTGGCGTGCCTGGCTCCATATCCTGCCCTTTGTGCAGGCACACCATCGTTTCGTTCATGAAGCTCACCAGTACCACCCCAATAAAAGAGCTTCCATGGACAAGCACTTCACTAGCTTTATGTGCAGCGGGTGCAAACACCAACGCAAATTACGCTAGCTCTTTACATCGGAGGTCTGACGTGCGCCGCTTGCGCTCCTCCTCGGTTCAGCTGGGATGCTCTTCCTTTAGATCGCTCGGCACTGGAAAATTGTCATCGATAAAGTTGAATTGCACAGGAGCTGATGAGACGATGCCTTGCCTTGTCAGTTGTCTCAGACCAGATGTGCAGCGGTCGTCTTCGTACAGGGAAAGAATTAGAAGGTACTCAGAGTTTTAAGATCGCCCCCTTGTGTTCGTTTTGTGCCTCCCTTTCAGCGAGTTTTGGGGTTGTTAGTTCAGACTCGTGCAGTGTCTGTCTGTTCATGTTTCTCAGCGTTATACATGTAGCTTTTGCTTCTTGTGATGTAACATGTGTGCAATCCTTTTGGTGAAGATCTGTTTGTGTACATGAATCATGTCTGTTTTCCTATATGTGAGTATATAAGTATCTCCGTTTAGCAAAATCTGGCAACTCAATGGGACCCCTAGGCTTAAAAAATCAGACGCCTTTATGGTTCGTTTGATAGTTGTTTACATTGATTGTGAAATGTCCTTTAAGTAGTTTTGTTTACTTCAGAACTGCTAATATGGGTGTCTTGTTTTTGCCATGAGTTTTTTAACCTTTTTTTAGGCTAATGGTCTGCTAGATCTGATAGTTGTAGCCCACACAGCAGGAAAGAAAATGTTAACACCTCCTAGATGGTGCTAACCGGTCTTATGACAAATGGTCACCCTTACAAAAAACTGGCGGGTCCTGATTGGGATGGATCTGACTACATGGAATGCTGAAAAAATCCAATTATGCCCACACGGTGGGTTGGGTTGTGCTGTGCCGGCATGACAGCAATCTTGGTTTCTCCGTGCCATGAAACAAGATTCTAGGCAGGAACACGAGACGGCCAGTAATACTTGCTTCCGATACCCTAACTTCCCTTCCGTCCTCGTTCACATAAAACTACGATGCTCATGAATTTTCATACATTACTTTGTTTAATATAATTGAATTTTGTCGGCTAAGGGTCTCTTTGGCAGAGCTCACAGCTTTTGATTCTCAGTCAAAATCTCAAAAACTGTTTTTCAGTGTGATTCTTTGATATGAACTAAAGAGCTCCCTTTTCTTGATTTTGTGAAGCGATTATTTATCTTGATTCTAAAAGTTTATACAGAAGATCATTTTCAGCCCACAGAATCACTTCACAAGAGAAAAAAAGTGAATCCAAAGAATCAAGATGCCCCTGAAACCTCTCTTCCCAATCCGCCATAGTTTTTCCTTGAACGCCATTACAAGAAAGACGGTAGCATCATTTTCAGGATGGCGACGGCGGCCTTGCCACAGCTTGGCAGCCGCTTGGGGCTAGCACGGCTTAGTCATTCTCATTGTTCCTTTGTCTAGTTTCCCGTGATAATGCAGCAAGGCAAGCGATTCCAGTGCCACTGTTTGCATTCACAAAAAATGCAAATTGCAACCCACAAATTTTATTGATGTCTATAGATTATTATCCGCTCAGGTTTAACATTTTAGACATTCGCTCTCTCATACTTCATGTCTACTTGCACCAAATAGTTGGTATGCATCTATTGTTAATGGTCATTCGGACTCAAGATCATTATGATGTACTTTCTTAAAATGTTTTTGCATTCAAAAAAATTGTTTCCTTGGGAGCGAATGCGACTTTTATCTGTATTTTAGCCTCAAAGTTAGGCTTTCTTTTCAACGTACGAATATTATAAAAATTTTACAAGAATCAATTCAATCTTATATGAACAATATAGAACCTGGTTCGGGAATTTTTCCCGCAACCAAAGCGGGGAGCTAAGTAGATGGCAATCACAAGAGAGGCATGAGTTTCAGATCCAGTGAGACAACTGCGTCCAAAATTCCAGCTACAACATCTCCAGCTAAACCTTGTGAGCAAAGGGATAAAGCCCTGGAGTCGATTTTTGGCAAACATCATTTTCCCAACGATTAAGATTAACACTAACTTGGTACGTCCCTCCCAAAGAGGATCTCAATAAGAGCAGGTGTTTTTGGACGGACGAGCACACGGACGGCGTCCCCTGTGTGGCCACCCAAGCACACGTCGCGGCCAAAAACCAGAAGACCAGAGGCGCGCCCGAAACAGAGGCAAACATCTGACGGCCCAGGCGACGGGTCTTCTCCAGTATCCACACCAGTACGCGTCGCGCCGAGCGTCTCCCCTGCAGCATCTCCCGAAGATCACTGAAGCTCGGCCGTTGACCCGTTCCTGCGCGCCACGGAGAATGGAATGGAACATCTAGTTTAAATTTTACGCGGAGATCTAGTTCAAATTTTCGCTCGAAAGTATGGACTGAAGGTTGAACAAGCAAGCAGGTCGATCAGGTTGGAGTAGAACACCAGATGCAGATGCTGCCGGGCGATCGCGCTCCGTGCACCGGTAGTAGAACGCGGTGGCCGAGAACATCAGCGCCAGCCCGGAGGAGCACGTACCCGGTCCACACGACGTGCTCGCACGCCACGCCCCGCGCCGCGTTCTCCCGCGTGAGCCGCCACGCGCGGCGGATAGCGGCCGAGCGGTGGCGCCCCGGCTCGGCCTCGGACAACGACACGACCACGGCCAGGGAGGAGAGCGCGCCGAGGCAGCACTGGAGGACGCGGTGCGCCAGGTGCAGCGCCACGAGCAGGTCGACGAGCCGCGGGGTCAGGCGAAGGCGGTGTACGCCACCGTGAGAGCAAATGTCGGCAGGAATACGGAGCGGTTGCCGGCGGGGAGGAGGAGGCCTTCGTTTAGGAAGGTCAGACAGGACAGGGGGCCTGGTTGGGCGTCCGCCATGGCTCCGGCGATGCCCGTTCACCACCTTGAGTGTACGTGTATCATCAAAGGTTATTGAAACCCTTAAAATTTATTTCAACGATTGATTAACGAGCAGTAGCTGTCCTCCTGGGTCTCCGTCGATTTCGATACAATCAATCCAACATTTTTGACAGCCGCGTGGCTTGGATTTAAGTGAGATTTTGTGAGAAGTATCAAGTATGCTTATATATCCTACAAGTATATTACTACAAGCGTTCTTGTACTTTACTTGTAGAAAGTGCCTAATTGTCTTAGACTTATCAAACAGACAGACATCGGTTGTTACCTCAAGCTGCAATTCTAATGATACTAGTATCTTGTTTGTGCCACCACGGCCGTGACAGTAACCTTGGTTTTGTCGAGGAATCGACCAAGATTCTAGGCAGGCTCAGGACGGCCAAGAATCATGTGTCCTACTTTGTGGACAAGAGATTAACTACGCCCATAATCCTCGTTACCAAAAGATTAATTTGCTCATTCACATTCACGGCCCTGTGAGCGCGCCCTTCTTCTTGCTCGGTTGACGCTAACCCCTGCATGCCATACCTGGCCGCGTTTTCTGATGCAGAACCCTCCATTCTCACCTGCACCTCCAGCTTCCTCACCTCGGTTGTCGCCACGTGGCCACCGCTGCTGCCGTCGTGTGCCGGGCCGCCATCGTCGCGTTGGTTTCGCTCGTGGACATTCTCGTCAGGTGCACCTGCTCGACGCTGGTTCTCAAATTGCTCGTCCTCGTGGTCCTCATGGTCCTCCCCATGACCATTGTCGTGGTGGCGATAGAGCTCGGGGCGCCGCTGCACTCTGCGGGGCATTCTGGATCAGGCTGTCAGAATCACAGTGGCGTCCCTGTGATCCGAGCTCGAGATCACGGCGAACTCTCGTGACCTGACTCTCAGGACATGGTGAAGTGGACAACCAGAAACAACGTGATGACTGATGAATAATGATATCAGAAAACAGAGTGCAGCGATAGAATCATCTTATTCATCTCACAATGAAAGTCACCAAAAAAAATAACCCACGTCAAAAGCAAGGAAATAGAGAGGAATCAGGTGGCCAATTCGGATTCCAATCTCCTGATGAAGGTTTGGGGAAAGTTACATGAACCAGATGATAAACTAATAGTCCCTCCGATTTTAAAATATGACGCCGTTGACTTTTAACATCAACTTTGATCATTTATCTTATTCAAAAAATTTGTTCAGATGTCTAAAATTTTATTATTATTTGATTTGTCATTAGTGGAGTTTAAATAATTTTACACATTTAAATAAATTTTTTGAATAAAATGAATAGCCAAAGTTTATGATAAAAGTCTAACAGCGTCGATAATTTAAAACCGGAGGGAGCACATGGTTAACAAACTAAAGTAGCATCTACTTTAACTAACTTGCTTCCCTGCCTTTTACAGTCTTCATTTAATTAACCAGACATGTAAAAGGTTAACCGTTACAGAGGTAATTAACTCAGTCATCTCAGCCGACCATCTCATGACTTGTTTCAAATGACTGGTCATCCTTGTGAGCTGTTTTCTCACCTTGCTTCCTGATCTTCAGAGTAATGTGTTCCCCTGCTTGGAGACTGCACCGCATCCCGCATGAGCCACAGTCTGTTTGCTGGACTGTGCAATTGTGTGCTTGTCGCCGCAAATTTTTGACGGTGCTCGCAGACATGGCCGCACGCAGAGATGGTGAAATCAGACAAGATAAGCAATCACGCCCGGAAGCGGAGCAGTGCGAGGTACACAGCAGGGGCGGGCCAGCGACTCAGGCCACTCTATGGACTAGTGGGATTTCAAGCCACAATTCACAAGAAAACTGAAAATTTATCCATAGCAATTGGCCCAAGACTCGGGTTAGTGATAGGCCCGCCACTGTAGGTACACTATCAATACATGACGAACATGACGGCCAGCACGGTGACGTACTTCTCAGGGCAGCTCACCGCCGACGTCCTCGGCAGTCAACAGGAAGCAGCAGCTCACCAGAGCACGTCGAATTTATTTCATGGAGGAACGGCATCATGTTATCTGCATGAAGATGGTGCTAGAGCAGCAAGCAGCTGCGTGGCCATGCGAGCGAAGGGATCAACGGCGTGCTAGCGGCGCACAGAGAGGCTGAGCCAGAGCGGGATTTGCGGCACCGCCGGGAGCCGCGTGATTGACCGCGTCGACCCACTTTTCCAAAGCGGGTGTTAAACTGGATCGTGGAACGGGTCATTCCACCGGCTTTGCAGGAAGTCCCGTGCAACTTGCACCAATGCACCCCTAGATCAGGGTCCTTGAGGCTTCAGCAGATTCTTGTCCACAAGAATCGCCTTGAGGCCACCGTTCCTTAAAGGTACGGTAATGGATCGAAGCCAGGAAAGGTAGCTTTGATGAAATGTGCATCTTCCCATGTAGCATTATCAGTAGGAAGATTCAGCTACTGTACCAGCAACTGTGTGATGACTTCCTCACCACGAGGTAAAGCTCGAGTGTCCAGAACAGCAACAGGTTCAATCTTAACATAGCCATCAGGAGTGACAAGAGGCAGATCAGATTGAGGAATTGCTGTTGGGCCAATATGTTTCTTGAGCTAGCTCACACGAAAAACTAGGTGTAGCTGAGCTGAAGCAGGATGTTGCAACTTACAACTTATAAGCAAATTCGCCAATCTTCTCTAGTATTTTGAATGGGCCATAGGCCCATAGTTTGTCAGCAGCTTCAAGTTGTTGCGTTTAACAAAGGAGGTGTGCCTGTAAGGCTGTAATTTGAGATACACCAGGTCCCCCGCTTCAGGGACACGTTCAGAATGATGATTATCTGCATATTTCTAATTTCTTCATTCGAGCCTGAGCTTGTGCGAAGTTCTCCATGAGTTTGGTCAGCATCATTTGCTTGCTGGGAATGAAATCAATGGCTGGAGATTTTGGGCCAGGAATCAAAACCTCACTGATAAGTGGACAAGGGACCCCATAGAGAGCTTCCAAAGGTGTACGCTGCAGTGAAGTGTGACCAGGGTTCGTGTTATCGTCGCAACTGCATAAATCGTGGTCGGCCGATTTGACCGGTTTTCGTGAAAACCGAAAAACCCGCAACAGTAAACCGTGAAAACCAAACAAATTCGAAAACTAAATTTTTTGAGAGAAAACTGGCTGGTTTTTTGGTTTACAGACCGGTTTTCCAGTTTACTGACCGGTTTTTTCGTTTATCGTTTTCGAATTTAAAATAAAATTAATTCGAGTGATTTTTCACCGGTTTTGTCGGTAAACCCTCGGTTAACCGCCCAAATCGAGCCGGACTGGTTTGACCGGTTTTCGTGAAAACTGGCTCGGTTTGGGCGGTTTTGTAAACTTTGAGCGTGACAAGTGGTATTTGCCCTGTTTGGCATAGCTTATTTTCAGCTTATTCACAGTAATAAGCAGAAGCTGTGTCAAACAATAAACTTATTTTATAGCTTATTAATTCATCAGCTTTTTAAAATAAACTAAACAGTAGCTTATTATTCACTTGCTTTTTACTTAGCTTAAAAAAATAAGCTGCTGTTTATTAAGTTCTAGCTGCACCAAAAGGGCCATTGTACCACCATTCAGCTAAAGGAAGCTAGAAACTCCACGTCTTAGGTTCAGAGAAAAAACGATACAACGTAAGTAGTTCTCAACACATTGATTAACTCACTCAGTTTGCACAAGATACACTCCCTTCAATGAACGGTTTGTATGTTTAGTAAAGAAAAGTCATAATACTCACGTTTTAAATTACATACCACATTTTAGAATATCAAAAATACAGATTACTCAATTAAATATTCATTTGGCAACAACAAAATAGATTGTACAAGGCAAGAAAAAATTATTGCTTGTCTGCAACAAATTTGTTCATGGGCAAGGCATTTGCAGAACAGCTGTCAACGTTATGTTCCATGAACCCTGATACTATTTTTTCTCAATGACATCAGATCAGTTAGGAAACTTAGATGGAATAAAACCAAGGTTATGTCACGTATGCACGGTTGCAAGTACATGTCACTATGGCAGACAATCAATTATTTATCTCACACCAATAAAATAATAACAAAAATAAATAGTCAAAAGGTGTCTCAAATAATATAATTAACGTTCTCCTTCATGGATATAAAAAAAACGCTGTTCTCACCCAAATGCTACAGCTTTAGCGAGTTTACTCGATCAGCCAACAACACCACTACAACCATATTCTACTTGCACCGAGATCCTTGATAAAATGTGGTCAACTCACCCATGTCTTATCCATAAGAAACGTTTAAACAAGAATCGGAGCAGCATTACTCAGCTCCATCAATCAAGAGACCTTCACAAGGTCTAATGCCCTTTGTTAATTGTTTTTTTGTGAACGAGTTGTTTAGGTGAGTCTACTCCATGGTGTCAGGCCACACGACCAGTTTCTGCTTGGAAACAACTGCCAGAGCTGTGATGCTTCATTTCTTACTTATATACTCCCTCTGTTCTTAAATTGATGTCGTCGTTAACTTTTAATTTTAACTTTGATCATTCGTCTTATTTAAAAAAAAATTGATAAAAACTATATATTTTGTTATAATTTGATTAATCATTAGAGTTATTTGAATCACAACTTAAAATTTTACGTATTTGAACTAATTTTTTGAATAAGACGAAAAGTTAAAGTTCAACGTCGACATCAATTTAAAAACGGAGAAAGTACTAATTTACTTTGTACCTTAGTGGCGACTTTGGCCATACATCAAATATTATTTAATTTTACAAGCGTGCATTTTTTTTAATTGGGTGTGTCACTGACTACCCCTTTCTGTCTGAGGTTTGATTTTTTGCTCTTTATTAGGGCTTGGTTTGGTTATTGGTGCTGCTACTTTTAGGACAGCATCTTCGACATCTATCTCAAATATATTTTGCAAGAGCAACTAACACCATTCAGATGATCGCTGCATTAGTTCCTAACAAAATTTAACATGCATCATTTTTTTAGGTAATGGAAAATATATTCCAACATCTGTACTGCCATAATTCAAACTGACTACTCCCTCCGTCCATGTAAAGTGGCATCTTGGGTTCGACCATGAGGATTAATTAAGGAATAAAAAGGAGTAGATAGTATACAAAAAAAAGAGAAGAGTAGATACAGAGAGAGTATTGTACTGAGAAGTGAGAATGGCACCTTTTTATGAACAAATTTTAAATTCTAAAATGATCCCACTCTTTTGAGTAGGGAGGGAGTACCAGTTACCTTCTCAGTTGCTTCTAGT
This sequence comes from Zoysia japonica, assembly GCA_001602275.1. NCBI lineage: Eukaryota > Viridiplantae > Streptophyta > Magnoliopsida > Poales > Poaceae > Zoysia > Zoysia japonica. The sequence goes on along the minus strand of BCLF01000089.1, from coordinate 367,911 downwards.
TATTTTAGCAAAGATATAGTTGTATACTTGCATGCTACTAGTAATTATGTACCTTGGTGCACACTGAAGCTGCAACAACTTCTCATCCGCAAGTCAAAAAGCGTACTCGTTTGCGTCGTAATTTCCCAGACCTGCTTCGCTCTGACCAAGGAACTGGCAGATCCAGACAAGGCGGTATGCGGAACAAGTGTACAAGCCTCCAATTAAAAGGCGGCCAGTGCTGGTAGCTCGAACGTAGAGTACGCGTACGCGTACCGTCCTTGAGAATACGGAAGGGAAAATGAAGTCAGGAAAGACCGGAAGAACATCGACCTCGCCCGTCTCTGTTATCGTTCTGCTGAAACTTTCTGGATAATTGTGTGCATGAAATTGGCTTGAGTGACATACTGTCTATCCAAATTGTGTTAATCAAAATATACCACTAATAAGGATCAATCTGTAAGCAACCACCCCAAAGTGCAACTGCCCTTGCTTTTGATTCAGAAAGGGCAAACCGAAACCACAACAAGGCCAAATAATCAAATAATGTGAAACATACAAATGAGCATAGCCATTGTACAGCCTGCTTGAGCCTCATTGCCCATTGGCCATTGTTGTTTCAAACATACAAATCAATGCTGTTGTGTTTGCAACACCAGATTTTTGGTGGGACTCCTGCAGAAACCGACTGTAATGTTTTCCTCAGAACTTCCTTCAAAACTCTATGAAATTTACCGCGTTGGGATGAACAAGTCTGCAGGGTCAAAACTGATGACATCATGCAGGATACTGCCGCACTGTCAGTTGCAACTGCCCATGGACTTTGGGCAGGTCAGCCTAGCTAGCAAGCCTGCCGGGGTCCCCCAGAGAGCCTGCCAAGCCAGGTTTGTTGTTCAAGGATCAGAAACGCATGGACCACCCGGAATTAGGGTTCTTGACTTGGGGACACAGTACAGCGCCGCAGCTGACTGTGGACGACTTGGACTGGTCGCCATCGATCGATCGTTACCTCCGCTGGTACGCGGCGGTACGCGGCTTGCAGAGTACAATTGCTGTCGAAGTACTGGTACTGGACATTATTGGTGATCGATGGTATTCTCTCACCAATTTGTGAGAGGAACTTTGATGGCGTCGTATATGGACTCGCTTTGCATGTAGTAGCTCGTACGCTGATGTTTAGCTGGAATATATCAATTAACTCGCAAAGATTTTGTTGGAATTAGCTTAAAATTAACACATCTCTCGACCAGGTAGAGCCGTACAATGATTAATCCACGCTAATGATCCTCATCAGCAAGCTTATCCGATTACCGCGATTCTTATCGACGGATGGAGACAAGAAGGAAGAATGCCATCCGATTAATTCGTATCCATTGACACTTGTGTTGGTTCAGTAAAAGCTCCACTCTAGGCATACCCTAAATAATCCAAAGTTCACAGCAGGTACGTCGTTCGGTTTCAACGGAGACAGGTGGTGTCCTATCTCCGTCGTCCTGCCCATGACTCACTGCCCTTCTAGTTCTAGCAGCAAAGTAAGTCGATCGCTACGCATTATGGTCGTCAAGCTATGGAGACTGCAAAGAGAGTATGTACTAGATGTTCATCGTGGTTCGTGCGCAGCCTTATCCATCGTAAATCGGAGTGTAGCTGTAAATCCAGTACAGTGTGGACAAAATGAAGAACAAAAACTTGATCGACGTCCTGCTATATAGTGGCATCCTACGCTATGCAGAGCTCCTAAGGTTTGTTACCATCAACGCTAGAACATTCCTGCCATTTATTTGAACGTAAAGTAAGTCAAGTAGTCATGTGACAGCTCCAGATTCTGAATACCATAACTCCAAAAGGCCGTATAACTTAAATCTGCATAGCCTGCCCAAGAAACAATCAGGTTCAGACTGTGCACCATGGATTATATAATTCCGGCTAAATTATAATTCACGAGGATGAAAATGTTTGTGAGACCTGGAAATACAGCGAAAGGTCCAAAGTGGTCAGACCTTTCACCCAAGTTCAGCAAAACACAGATCACACACACAGCAGCCACCTTTCCCCTAGAACGCAGAGCATGCTGGACCAGGCGCGGCCAAGGAAACGAAAAGCATTCTCGCAAAGTACACCGAAACAAGAGCCCCGGTGTCTCTCGTGTGTCATCAGCATGAGCAATCCGGCCAAGTCAAACCATATCCGTACGTTTTTTTAAGCCCTCTGTCCTGCCCCTATAAAACCATGGGCGCAGGAGGACACCCTACTCCATGTCCTCCAAACCAAACTCACCACCACTCCACCGCACAATCACGGCTACCAGAGAAGAGACCCCCTAGACGCAGAGAGCGCAGAGAGAAGAAGAGGAAGACGAAGATGGGTAGAGCTCCCTGCTGCGACAAGGCGACGGTGAAGAAGGGGCCGTGGTCGCTGGAGGAGGACGCCATGCTCAAGAACTACATTGAGGAGCATGGCACGGGGGGCAACTGGATCGCCCTGCCGCACAAGATAGGTAAATGAAGCTCACCAGCATATATAGATCAGTTCCAGCTGTTCTATGTCACCGTTAACTGTGACGATCAGTTTGCTGACTGCGGTTCGTGTGATGGTTCATGGAACCTTGATGCACGCAGGGCTGAAGAGGTGCGGCAAGAGCTGCAGGCTGAGGTGGCTGAACTACCTGAGGCCGAACATAAAGCACGGGGACTTCACCCCGGAAGAGGACAGCGTCATCTGCAGCCTCTACATTAGCATCGGGAGCAGGTGCAGACCTACTAGAATGAACTTCAACCACTACTCTCATGTTCTTTACAACTACTAGTTTGAAGTCTGAACCCCGCGCTAAATTGTTAACCATATACTGTATATGCTTCTAAACATGGCCCTGCAGGTGGTCAATCATCGCCGCGCAGCTGCCGGGAAGGACGGACAACGACGTCAAGAACTACTGGAACACGAAGCTGAAGAAGCGGCTCCTCGGCCGGCGCAAGGACCGGCCGGAGGCGCACCGCCCGAGCGCCGCCGTCGTCGCGAACGAGACGGCCGCCGAGATGAACGACGGGGAGCGGGCGCTGAGCGCGTCGGCGATGGAGAGGATCCAGCTCTGCATGCAGCTGCAGGAGCTGCAGAACCCGCTCGGCGCCGCCATCCAAACCCCCGCCTTGACGACGTGGCCCGCCAGCTGCAGGGCGGCCATCCAAAGCAACAACAGCTTCAACAGCAACAACAGCGCCGGCAGCAGCGTGACGGTTGCCGAGCCAGGGCAGTGCAGCTACGTGAACGATCACCACCTGAACGCGCGGCTGGTGGAGAGCGCCGCCATGGACGGGCTTGCTTCGCCGTCGAGCGCGGAGAACTCGAACGTGATCAGCATCGAGGCCGAGCTCCAAGAACTGCTCTACGGTGAGGCGGATCAGCAGCTGAGAGCCGGCGCGATCGACGACGGCATGCAGCAGCAGCAGCAACAGGGGGATATGGACTGGTGGAGCTATGATCAGAGCAAGCCTGTCAACTGCTGGGACTTCACGCCTGAACCCAACGCAGTGTTCCAGGACTACGCATCAGTTTATGACATTTAATTTGAAGCAAGCGGAACCATGAAAGTAAGTTAATTAGAGAGTGATAGGGAAATTGTGTAGAGTTCGTTGTGAATTTGTGACACTATAAAGCAAAACTAGATGCAATGTCTTGTAAGAAATTTGTTGTAAGATGTAAGGAAGAAATAAAGGTATGTAAAAGTAATGCTGCTTAATATAGGAACCTTTTCTATCCATAGAAAAAAGCAAAGATATGGTAAAGTTGTTCAGGTCGCTTTTGTTAAGAAAACAAGAAGAACTGGTGCTTATTACTCACTCCATGCGTTGTTAAATTGATGTCGTCATTGACTTCTAACATCAACTTTTGATTATTCGTTTTATTCAAATTTTTTATAAATATTATATATTTTTTATAATTTGATTTATTATTAAAATTATTTGAATCACAATTTAAAATTTACACATTTAAACTAATTTTTTGAATAGGACGAATTGTCAAAGTTGATATTAAAAATCAACGAGGATATCAATTTAAAAATAGAGGGAGCAGTGGTTAATGCCGTCACATAATCAATCTTCGTCAATCGTCACGTAGTCAATTTTTCATGGCTTCAGGGATAATGACTTTTGAAGAAGGAATCATGAACCACTAACATAACTAGACTGAAAATGGTACTTGTTTAAGCTGATTAAACACTTATAGAGCTATTGGCTATCCAAAGAAATATGCACTTGTTAAGTAATACATGTTCCTTTATTATATGTCATTTGATTAGGAGTGAACAGAGCCCAATATTACTCAACATGAACCATTAACATAATATTTTGTATAAAAAATTAAAACTTACAAAAGGATAATCACAAATGACATTAGCTTTAGTGAAAAAAAACTTAGTCCTACCATCTCCACACATAAGGAAATTACATGTTCGTTAATGAAATTAAGCTAGGAGTAGTCAAAAGTTTGCAAGGTTCGACTGCATCCAGAATCCAGATATATATAGACAGGAATGCGACGGGATCACCAGCCGCGCTGCCCTCTGCCTTTCACTCGCTGACATCTGGGCCTCACATGGTCTCCGGACCGCTTGCCAGCGACGAGGAGTGGTGAAGAGTACGGCAGCGGAGAGGTTTGCGACAGGATAGAGCAAGGTACTGCGTTGAAAAACGGCAACCCAAGGCCTGACGTACGCTGAGAGAATGCCAGCAGGCCCAGCACGGTCCTTCCGCGTGAAGGCACGAACGGTGTGCGTCGACCGGTCGCGCTCGCGTCACTTTGCTAGCATGCTGACTGACTGACCAGGAATTTTCTATGGCCAGACGCGTACACACATCAGCAGCTAAAAAGGGTAAAGTCACGTACATACTACTCCCTCCTGTTACAAATATTAGCGATCAAAATTTATTTCTTAATATATATTATTCTCATTTTACAATATATATATTTTTAATATACTTTCTCTTTTAAATAAATCTTTATTTTTATCTCTTTCCTTATTTTATACATAGCATACTTTTTACTTCTCAATAATTTTCACGCCCAAAATTAAAATGACCTGTAAAATTAAATGGAGGGAGTACATACCACGGGTCAGTTTCACTTCCATTGCTTCTTTGCAGCAGTGGAGTGAGTAGTACTGCTTTCTCAGTCCCCGCCTGGCAAAACCATTAAACCTTGTACTAATGTTCTGTAAGTAGAGTTTATTTTACCGTTAGAGCCTAAGAGCATCTCTCCGATAACTCCTCTAAATCAAATTACGAGAAAAAAAATTATAAAAAGTCTCATCTAACAGCTCCTTTAAACATCTTTTTATTTTTTGAGATCTGGAGAACTTTTTGAGATTGTTAATTCTGTATTTTATGCAACTAACCGTGAGATAGATTATGCAACTAACCGTGAGATAGATTATCGATTTACCTCAAATTTAAAATATATTGAGACACATTTAGGGGAGCTATTTGGAGAAGGTAATTAAAATAGGTCTCAAAATTTTTTGACTGATCCCAAAAGACATATTTTGAGGAGATCTTAGAGATGCTCTATAGAGCTGGGTTTGATCGGTTTTTTAAAAACCAATCCAAAACCATCGAAAATCACTATCAATTCAAAAATTAAATTTTACGTAGTAAATCATTCAACTTTATCGGTTTACCATGCGGTTTTTCCAATTTACCTAGCAGCAATTTTCGGTTTTAAATTTTTCAAATTTTAAAATCCAGTTTAACAAATTTTCAACTGGTATGATCAGTTTTTGGATTTTTTTTGAAATTTTTTAAACAAAAACCGACTTTCTGATGGAACTGGGTCGGCTACACCAAAAATCATAAAAAAAACAAACGGTTTTTGACGATTTTGTAAACCATGTCCGCTGGACACTCGTTTCATGAATTAGAACCTGAAGCAAAGTACTATAAGCAAATAATTATTATTTTAAGCCTTTAGATGCCCAGATAAAAGAAAAAATAATACTTCCTAAGGTTTTATATTGGTTATATGAATTTTAGCTAACCAATATCAATAATTTAAAATCGAAAGGAGTACATAAAAAAGAAGCAAGCTTATCCATTTGCATGTAAGAGAGGTCAAGTTGCAGAAGCAGAAATCGAGTCATCCGAGAGGTGAACATCATACAGTTTGCCGGTATTACTAGGTATTCAGCTTCCAACCTATATGTGACACACGACATATGCCTGCACTGCACTGATAAGCCCCATTTAGTACACGTGGTGGCTCCACCACTATTTTTATTGTACCTTCACATGTGAGAGCCACCTGAATTTTTTTAATTGGGATGAACCCGACATGATTCTAAGATATACCCGAATTAATATGGACTATCCATTTGTACAGATCTCGATGATTAAATTGCTCTTTTACCTCTTAAAAAGGTAAAAACTTTGTCATAATTATTAATTATTAAAATATCTAATTTGGATAGAAATTAATTAGTTATAGAAACCAATGCATTTTACAAAAATTCTTGATGCGACAGTTTTATAAATTAACATATTTCATATTTTTTTCTTTATTTCCTCTTTGATAATTCAATGGTCCAGATTAAATTTATAGTTTATCTGTTAGGAGGTAAAGGAATAGGAGTTGGTCTACCTTGTGTTGGATCTTTTTATGTGGGGTCTCTTAATGGTTTATGCTAGGCAGATGGCTGATCTTTATCTCGTGTTACAAAAGTTCAATATGTACTCTTGGATCGACCTAATTGTTACAACCATGAGTGATCAATTTCGTCGTTTAATGGGAAGCGCAATTTTCTTCTTGCTTGACAAACTACATACTCTTTCTCCTCCAAGATTTCTTCGCAACATACTACTATTTAATTTTAATTGAACATCTGTAGCATAAGATCCATAAATTTTAATAATGTAAAAAATATTACTATGAATATTTAAAAATAAACTATATATTAATGCATAATTATTCTATTGTCAGTAATTTTTATAACTTTTTTGGCTAGTGGCAGTATAAGATGATATGCACACTACCTTATAGTTTTGCTACGCAACTCTTCTATAGCAAGATACTTTAGATATTGGCAAATAAGATTTCTTAATACATTCTGAAAATATCTTGCCAGATGGTAAGTTTGTAGTCGATAAGTTTCTAGAATAGCTGGAGTAAACGGCTCATCTAATATTATATAAATCTATTTAATTTGTATAATATAGTGTTTTAGATATTAGTATATATCTCAATATGTTTCAGTGTTGAAAAAAGAGCCTTCGTCGTAAAGCCGTACTCAATTTTATTTGAAATTCAATTTTATTTGGAATAGATATTGTTTAATACAAGTTCTCAAACTACCATATAACAATTATAACCTTTACACAAAGTAGCACGCGAAAAATTATTTAGCACTATGTTGGATTCTAAATATATATCTCTTAATATATATGATGAAGCCAACATTACAAATTAAATGAAATAGACTATTATTAAATCTATGTTTTTGCGGTTACAATATATTGATGGAAATCGAAGTATTTATTGTTTTTGTTGAAAGTTTAACATTTGAAGTTATCGTATATAACACAAATGATCAAATTAAAATTAAATATTTTCAGTAAAGCATTAAATTGATA
>BCLF01000089.1:336690-353497 GCA_001602275.1 Zoysia japonica | reverse complement strand
AGATTTCAAGTATTTGTGATTGGGAAGTATTGCTTAATTGTATTCTAGTTTTTGTAACAATCTACTTTAATTTTTATCCTTTTTTCTGCAATAAGCATATAGTTAAACTTGAAATATTAACTTGATGTGGCCTTTAAAGCCTTAATAACTGAAGAACTGGTATTGATGATTTTGACGAGGAGATTACTCTAGCATGTACAGCGAGTTAGTACCATTTAATTTGGAGCATTTACTGATTGAATACATGTTTTGGCAGGAAGATGAGCTGAAAGGTGCAGTTGTCCTTGTATATGCAAATAAACAGGTAAAAAGGATAACATTTCAATTTTTTATACTGGGTGATAATGTTAGTTTCCTAATTATCAGAACTAATTTATATTTATAGATGTCTGTGCATAATAACATGTATGTTGCCATTGGCTTGCACATACTCACCATTTTGTGTAAACTGTAAAGAGGATTTATTCTATTGTTGTTACTTGTGCCATTCAAAATGATGGTGCTCTCAGATTTGCAGCCATCTGCTTAAACTTGGGCTCATCTTACTGGTGCCCAGTACTATTTACTGTATCGTCTTTTTGTGTTTTGTCTTACATATTAATTGCCTTCATGCAGGATCTTCCAGGTGCACTCGATGATGCTGCCATAACAGAGTCATTAGAACTCCACAAGATTAAGAGCCGTCAATGGGCAATTTTTAAAACATCTGCAATAAAAGGGGAGGGTCTGTTTGAAGGATTGGACTGGTAAGTAGTTTTCCTTTCCCAAATAATTCTGTCTGCTTGACAATCTCGTAAAATATGACTAGAAGTGGTGAAATGTCTTTAAGAAATCATTTATATTAAGATATTATATATGTTTTCTCCCACGTGTCTTAAGTAGTTCTACCTATGGCCTTAAATTATTGACACTTTTGACTTTTAGACACCATGTTTAACCATTTGTCTTATTCAAAAAAATTTACAAAAACAAAAACAAATTAGTTATGTTTAAAGCATCTATTACGATAAAACTAATCATAACAGAACAAATGATATTTTTACAATTTTTTTGAATTAGATGGAGAGTCAAACATGAAATCTAAAAGTCAGAAGTGTCAAGAATTTAGCGACTGAGGTAGTAGCTGTCCTGTTGGTATCCTATGATGAGGTTAGAGCTGTATCTAATAATTAAAAATAATTCTTAAGCATTTATATCTTGTCTGGAAGACATGGAGAAATTATTGGATGAAACAACTTACATTAATCTGGTTGGTGGCTGCTGCAGGCTCAGTAACACACTCAAGTCAGGAAGCAGCTAATACAGGAGCCCATGCCACGAGCCATTTCTGGATGCTTAAGAATATGCCCGATTCTATCCATTTCCTGCGACTATCCCATTCTCATTTGTTTAACTCCAAGAAGTATTACACCATCAATTATGTAAAGTGCTTGTTGAAATTTTCGGATACAACAATAGATGTACCTCCATATTGGATCTAAGAGTAGCTTTGTAGAGAAGGGTCCATGTCTTTGCCCACAGGTCCGTGGATTGTGACATTTTTCTTCAGTGATCAAATGCACCACATTTGTACGTTGTCTCTTGCATTTTCACTGTCACTTTTAACTTATCAATGGCACGAGGTTAATGCTATGCAGGAATTCATAACTTTGATTTGAATGCTGAATCCATAACTACAGTACTCCCTCGGTTTTAAAATATACTATAAGCATTTGTATGCTTGTAGGTTTTGTTAAAGTCAAATCATTATAACGACTGCTAATAATATATAATTAATAATGTTTTATTATATAAAAATTATATTTTATAGATTTATTATGAAATAAGCTTTTATAAAAATTATATTTTTATATTAAAAATATATATTTTTAAATATTAGTAGTAAAAGTAAAAAAAAATTGAATTTATCTAAACTTAAAAAAATGTTTATATTTTAAAACGAAGGCAGTATGTGTAAACGATATTCATAAAATTTGAATTTACCAGCGGGAATAGCTGAGGAAATATTATTTAAAAATGTAGCAGGGAAGGTCTCATGATGATTGCTAAGCAACAATTTCCAGGTAGACCCGGCCAGGCTGGCGTCGCGCAAACCAACTCAGCCAGATCTGTGAATTGACGTCAGCAGGGACGTCACCTGACAGGGCAGGTTCTTGCGCTAAGCGGCAAGTCTGCTTGCAGCGTTTGCTAACATACTCCTACGACTTTTTCAACGGCTGCATCGCATCAAAACACTGACGCTTAACGACTTGGACGGTTGGACCTGATGGCCTTCCACGGAAACATCATCAACGTAAGACACGTGTCGCCCAGGCATTTCTTTGCATTTTCCATGAAAATCAGAGTTAGAAGAATAGAGTACGTACTCCTTCAAGATTTACTCGTGTGCGTTTCGCGATTAAAAACCGCATTTGTTTCAAGATACATGCATGGGAACCACAGTATTGATTAATATTCCTCCTTTGAAAATTGTTTTTAAAAAAACAAATTAAAATTCATATCTAGAATACAAAATTGCATAGATGTTCATACTCATATAACTGCGTCATTCATTATACCGTTAATTTGTACATTATGATGTCTAATTCATTATTATTAACATTCACTCGCCAAAGGGCCACTACAGTTATGAAATGAAAGCCGGCGAGAAGACGCCAAAAGCTTGGTTGCGCGTTCTTTAATGCCGAAAGCGGCAGCAGCAGTAATTGGACAGAAAGTCCTGTTTTCCTTAGCGACTTTGAAAGGGCAGGAAGGCCGGAAGGTTCTGGTACCACGAGCAGGGGATGCAGGATAAGGCAAGGCCGACAACGACCTCCTGCTCCAAAAAGTGTCAAACAGAAATAAACAGCAAATTTATTTTATAATTTATTAGTTCAATAATTTTTTAAAATAAACTAAACAGCAGCTTATTTTTCAACTGCTTTTCATCAACTGAAAAAAAAATTGTTTTTATTAAATTTTAGCTGTACCAGACAGAGCCGAAGAAAGCTCGAGAATAAAATAGACTACTCTGGCAGATTTTAAATTATTAATTTTTAACTTTAACTTTGATTATTTATTTTATTTAAAAAATTTATTCAAATGTGTAAAAAAAATTTGAGTTTCAAACAGACACTGAGGGAGAAGTTGACATGCCCTTCGGACCAATCCAAAAGTTACAACTCACGCTACGCTACCAAACAGACGGGTCATTTTCAGTCAACGACTTTTCGCACCTCCAAACGTGGAAAAAAAATCTTCCTTCCAGTGGACGGTTTGTCCCGTCACCACCAAAAAAAAACAGTAAAGAAACGCGAAGCCAAACGACCAGCCTGGACCAGGGGCGAAGGGAAAACACAGTGGCGCCAACAGAAAGCTCCGTCGCCCACGTCCGCGCCCCCGGCCTATCACCCCGTCTAACGCGGCGCTAGGCCGGCGAGGCTACGGCACGCTTTGCGACCCGGGCCGGGCGGGTCCCACTGGACGCTCCGAACGTTCCAGAAGGACACGTGTCGCTGTGCGAGGGAGCCCTCCGGCGGGATCAAAGCCATGGTGCAAAGTCAACGCGGGCGACGCCGTTGACTTTTGAACTGGGTCCGCGAGCGCACGATGGCTGAGATAGGGGGCGAGCTTGCACTACCCCTAGCCCATGGACGGGATGGCTTTTCTCCGTCGCGGCCGGTGAGACAGTGCTCCGGCCTCCGGGTCAACCAATCATGGAGGTGAAACCACCGACTGATGACGGTGGTGGTGATCACGCGCCGCGCCAGCCGCTCCGCACCGAAGAAAAGGCGGGCTCCCGTGGCGGCGCGATTTCATTTTAATAGAGGCCTGATCAAGCTTATCCGACCAACGGGATTAGTTAGTGCGTGTTTGTTTGTTTATTAGACATGCAAAGAGATTAGCTTCCTACTAAATGTAAGTATTTTTTTAAGTTCGATCAAATTCAAAGAGTTTCAGCTTTGACTAATAGTGTCCCAACAATTTATTTATTTAAAAGATAAAAAGTACATATTATAATTGAACAATGTAAATTTTCCTATTTGGCTTCAACGAAATTCAGCAATACTTACATTTCTTGACGGATTTCATTTTAAATAGAGGCCTGAACAAGCTTTACCGGACAACAGGATTAGTGTGTCTTTGTTTGTTTATTGGTCATGTGGAGTTGACTTCTAAGTATGGTATAGGAATTTCACAAAAACCAATTCAATTTAATAAAAAGATATACTAGTATTTGAGATTTTTTCGCGCAATAAAAAAGGCCTAAATATAGTTTTTCTAGGCTGCCGATCCGCACTTAGAGTAAGAGCAATTAAGTTTTTGTTGACATGTAGAGTAAGGATAAATTAAGGTAAATCTCAGGACTGCGATAAAGTTATTGTCTCCCTGGTTTGAGTCCTCCACAGACTACGATGTACCACAATCCAACTATCATTGATTCTTTAAATAAAAAAACCTCCCTTCAACAATTAAATTCATTTTGTTTACTTTTATTTATTATTCTAGTATTTAAATTTACTCTTAAATATTTGACATTCTCATTTCTCGATATATTTCTCTATTTGTAAGATACTTTCTAATTTTTCAAAACATCTCTGCTTTCTCTTTTTGTTTTCTCTGTGCACTATACTTTTTTCACTTCTTTTTTTAATTCCTATGTCTAGATATGACTCCCTCCGATTTTATATTATTGACACCGTTAACTTTTAACATCGCCTTTGACCATTCGTCTTATTCAAAAAATTTGTTTCAATATGTAAAATTATTAGTCATCATTTAAATATCATTAATGATAAATCAAATAATAACAAAGTTTACATATTTAAACAATTTTTTAGAATAAGACAAATGGTATGTTAGAAGTCAATGGTGTCAATAATTTAAAACTGAAGAGAGAAATGACATATAAACGGAGGGATGAATTTCTTAGATACCGTTTGAATCAAGAGCTCTGGTGGATTTCAGATTCCAAAAAATTTAGCACTTGATATTTCACTGACACCTTCTAGAAATTCATCAAAAACTCATATGTTTAGAAGCGCACTATATTTTTTATCCAATTTGCACGATCTCAGGGCCTGTTTGGAACAGCTAGCTGCGGGCAGGGTTTTAGAAAACGACGGAAACGGAGCGGTTTTCGGTCAAATCGATCTAATATATTATTAAGTTAGCACTGTAACAAATCCGACTAACCCGCTGGTTTTTTGGCCAAACCAAAAAATGGTCGGAGCCTAGTTTCTAAAACTTTGGCTGTGGCTGTTGCAAACAGAAGAAAAATAATCTAGGAGCTATAGAAATTGCAGCTACAGCCTACTAAAAGAAGCTCATCTAAACGTAGCTCTCATACTCTCTCTGTTCTTAAATTAATATGGTTGTTGATTTTTAACATCAATTTTGATTATTTATTTTATTCAAAAAATTAGTTTAAAATTGTAATTTTTTAAGTTGTGATTCAAATAATTCTAATAAATAAATCAAATCATAACAAAATATATGATATTTTTTAAATTTTTTTGAATAAGATGAATAATCAAATTTGATTTTAGAAATTAACGGTGATATTAATTTAACGCAGGAGGAAGTATGATTCAAACAGGAGCTTAGATACGAAAACGCTACTCCTACATCAGTATAACAGTTTCTCTGGCTTGCACGGCAGTATTGACAGATCGGAAGTGAAAGGCAAAAATCGAGTTCTCTTCACCAGCAGTCGGCGGCCGCAGGCAAACACCGACGAGGCGAGCAATCGAAGAAGCCAAGCGTCGCCCTCCATGGCATCCCCTCCCCCGGCTGCCAGCCAGCCGAGCGCGCGCCTGATTTTGATACGCTACGCGCGTTGAATTAACAGACGACAAGCTGATGGGTCCCGCCACAATAACATCCAGGACGACAGCATCCGCCACGTCACCGGCAGGATCAATATCTGCGATTTGTAAGGGGTGGGCGGGTCCCACGTCGGCACAGACCATCTGACCTAAACTAATGCAATATCCATACGGCCACAAGGCACTTGTACATAGTCAAGTCCCCCCGTTTCAAGCAAATACTTGAGTTTTATGTAAATTATGAACACTAGGAAAATCAAGCCTTTTGTTTAGCTATTCAATTATTAATATGTAAAAGAAAATTATATAAAATTTAATCATGTGCGGTATTATTTGATCAATGAATCAAAGATATAATGGGTCCTTCAATGGCCAATGACAACAAACTAAATATAATGTACGTCGAATTGAGTAAGATGTGCCTCAATGCACAAAACTGGTGTCAACTGTCCTAGTGTTATAGTAAAGTGCATTTGAGAATGCAACTCCAATAGTGTTGTTGGCCATTTTTCATTACCCTTGCTAAATGGCATTCTTTGAACCAAGTATCTATAATGTAGCAACATATTATTGCTTTATTTCTCAATTAGCATATAATAAAAACCATTTTAGATTATCCTTCATATCGGTAATTCGATAGGCACCCATGTGTGCACTTTTAAATTAAGCTACATGAATAAAATGTTCAAGATTTTTTGATAGGTTAGCTTAGCTTGTCTTCTTGTCACATTAGAATCCTTATGTTTATCACATATGTTATCAAACAAAACTAATACGATATACAAGGATCTATCCTATGATAATGACAAAGACAATCATTTAGTCAAATCAATTCTTTTTGTGACTTTATGTTAGCAATGCCATTTGCCACATAAAAACCAATGTTACACTAACAAGTGCCGCTCTCGGTTGGGAAGAGAACAATGATACCTAACACAGTACACCTACCAATTTCTCTCAATTACATCCTCCGCTCAATCTTCTCTTGGCCATTAGAGTTCCACGTGTCTTCTTAGGCTCATCACCAACTCCACCAAGCAGAGCTCCCGCCTTGTTCATGCCTTCTTCTCCCTCCCTATTTATGCAGCTCAGCAGCTCGCTGCCATCTCTACTCCAACGCACAAACACCAAGAAATTCAGAAGAGGCAAGCTTAAGCCGAAGCCTAGCAGGAGAACGAACGCCCAAAGAAGATGATGGGAAGCGAAGGCAGCACGAGCTCCGGTGCGGGGACAGCCTGCGCGGTCTGCGGCGGCGCAGCTGCGGTGTACTGCGCGGCGGACGCGGCGGCGCTCTGCGGCCCCTGCGACGCGATCGTGCACGCGGCCAATCCACTGGCGTCGCGCCACGACCGCGTTCCGCTATCCACGGCCGCTGCCGCGGCGTCCGGGGTGTACGACGACCTCTTCGCGGCCGACGACGTGGACGCGGCGTCGTCGTGGACGCTGCCGCCTGCGCCGGGAAAGCAGGGGCAGGGGAGCCCTCAGGGCAGCTCGGAGACCAGCATCACCACCAGCGACAGCGGCGCGGACGGCAGGAGCCTGTTCGACTTGCTCTCCGACGTCGAGCTCGCGGCCTGCGTTACGGGCGGCGGCGGCGGCGCGGCGCCCGTCCATCACTGCGCCGCGCCGTTCTGGGCGCCTCCCGGCCTGGCCGCGTGGACGCCGGCGTGGTCGCCCACCGACGCCGCCACCGTCGTCGTCCCGGGCTCCGCCGCCGTGGTCGCGGCGGCTGCCGAGCGGGAGGCGAGGGTGCAGAGATACCGGGAGAAGCGCAAGAACCGAAAGTTCCAGAAGACCATCCGCTACGCGTCCCGCAAGGCCTACGCCGAGGCGCGGCCGAGGATCAAGGGCCGCTTCGTCAAGCGCGCGCCGGCCGCGGCACCGGGCAACGACGCCGGTGACGCGGCCAAGTTCTGGCTCTCCTTCTCCGACGACGCCCGGGACGACGCCATCGGTTTTTACGTCGACGCCGGCGTCTACGGAGTCGTGCCAAGCTTCTAGAATGTTCCAGACACCTCGCGAAGAAATCGATTAAAAACCTCTGATTCTACCAGGGCACCTGGGGCCAAGGGCACCTCTGATTCTACCATGCTATTGGCGCCTTCGTTCTTTGTTCGTGTCATGCCATGGTTGTGCTCAATATCTTCCGCCATCGCTGTTTTAAAATGATGGCGTCGAATTTGGATGGATCGATTGGTGAACTACGAAATTATGTATTGTAAGATAGCTTAGGTCGCTTGATCACCTGTAGCGCCCGTGATTTGATTTTCTATGCTAAGGTAATTTCTTTACTGCCAACTGGGGACAACAGTCCTTTGCAAATCTAACATCTCCAATTCCCCATCTCTGCTGCTGCGGTGAATAATATGGTGACAGCCCAGGTCTACCTTTTTCTTTCCCAAATGATGAGGACAGCCATGAATCTTTGGTCATGTTTGTTTTTGCTTATATGTGCAGTACCGGTGAAAATAAAGGTGTGATTGGTTCACGTATCAGCTTCAGTTGCGCGTTCCTCGAGAGCCAGGCGCGCTAGCACCAAAATCACACGAGCCAGGCCCGCAAGAAATGAAATCGAGTTTCATTCCCCGCGAGCCAGGTCGGACGTGGCTTTCTGCTTGACCAAACGCGGTTTCGTTGCACGCGCGCAGCCTGGTCGAAAGAGCTCCAGCAACCAATCAGGCGCCTGCTGCACCTACGCAGCCTGGTCGCGTTTGATGCGGTGAACCAGTCACCTCCTAAGTGAGAATCTCACCTAGGAGTACCTCTTTGCATATTTCTACAGGAATCTAATTTTCTGATAAGCTAGTTCATATATTTAAACTATGAGAATTTAAAAGTGAGAATTGACAAAAAAATAACGAAAATAATCGAATTTTTTAGTAAGCACTGCTCCTACAAACAGAAACAAACAAGGGCTGTGATTGATGGATTAATGGCAGTGATAACCCGGATCGGGGACCAAGCACATTACCAGTGGCGGAGCTGGCGGGTGGGCCGTGGCCCCCCCTAGATTTGGCCCACCAAAGGAACACCCCCACTCTCAGCCCGATAGCCGCCCAGCCTAGGCATTTGTGCGACGCCGCAAGCAGAAACGAGGCCGAAGCAGAAACTAGGGTTTGGGCGGTGCGGCAGGGGCGTGGCGTGCTCGCGGCGGCAGGGGCGTGGCGTGCAGCGTGGCGGGCGACTGGGCAGCAGCCAGCAGGTGCCCCGTGCTCGTGCCCTCTTCCAGTCTTCCTCTTGCTTGATTGCATTCTAAGTTTTCTAGCATAGCAAATTGATAACATTTCTATACAATTGAATTACTTGATTGCAAATTTGTGAAATATAAAAAGAGATGGAGATATTGCATCAATTTTTCGAAAAATTGCAGAAAAAAAACTTCTTTCTCTTCGCCTTCAGTGCAGTCCACGGGTGTAGTTGCTCTTGGTTCAAATGAAGAGAGTGGATCTTCAATTCCTTCAACCAATGCCTCAAGAATAATTGGAGATAATTTGGCTTTGATTTCTTTGAATGATACCTCAAGAACCAGTGGAGAGAATGTCATTTTGAAGGAAGAAAAAAGTGAAGAGCATGAGGGCAGTGGTGGCACAATGCCAGCACCACCGCCGCCACCACCGCCACTTTATGATCCAGATCGACTTCCACAAAATCCTGCTGATAGATTGCCCATTGTAAGTTATCCTATCAATGACCATGATGCTATTCGAAGAGCATATATTTTAAAAGATCCATTTCAACCTTATGCACATCAATTCAAGAAAAAGAAAAATGACACTAGATATCGGTCATTCAATATTCTATGGTTTCATAAATATCAATGGATTGAATATAGTATCAAGAAAGACGCTGTCTTTTGCTTTGTATGCTTCTTGTTTAGAAAAGAAAAAAAGAAAACTCTATTTACTCATGGTGGATGGAGTAATTGGAATAGAGATGATGCATTAGATAAGCATTTGGGTAGTGTTGATAGTGCACACAATGCAGCCCAAGAAAAGTACAACTCTTATTTAACTCCTCGTGCGGCCGCAATTGATGATAGAATTGTAGAAGTGAGTAATGAGAAGAAGCAGCTTTATAAAATTTGATTGGCTTATTCACTTAGATGCTTAAGGTTTCTTTTGAATCAAGGATTGGCATTTTGTGGGCATGATGAAAGTGAAGAGTCTAGCAATAGAGAGAATTTTATTGAGCTTTTGAAGTGGTTGGCATCAAATCATGAAGAGGTAGATAAGTATGTTTTAAAGAATACTCCATCCAATTGCACTTTGACTAGCCCAGATATACAAAAGAAAATTATTCAATGTTGTGTCATATTAACTAGAAAGAAAATTATTGAAGAGCTTGGTGATGACCACTATGCAATTTTAGCTGATGAGGCAAGTGATGTTTCACATAGACAATAATTAACTGTTTGTTTACGTTATATTGATAAATTGGGAAGGCTATATGAACATTTTCTTGGAGTTGTGCATGTAGAATATACTACTTCCTTATCACTTAAGAAAGCAATTCAAGCTTTACTTGTGGGCAAGGTTATGATGGGGCTAGCAATATGAGAGGAGAAATCAAAGGGTTGAAAACATTGTTCTTGAAAGAGTCACCTTCAGCTTATTACATTCATTGTTTTGCATATTAATTGCAACTAGTTCTTGTTGATGTTGCAAAAGAGAATGATAAGTGTATTTGGTTCTTTGATCAAGTGTCTATCTTGCTTAACATTGTTTGCATTTCTTGCAAGCGACATGACATGCTTCGAAATGTTAATCTCTAAGATATTTTGAATGCAATTGAATGTGGTGACATAGATACTGAAAAGAGATTAAATCAAGAGATGGGGTTAGCTAGGCCCGGTGAGACTCGATGGGGCTCTCATTATAAAACTGTTGTCAACATTATTAGTACGTATGCAGCCATCCGTGATGTATTCATAAGTCTTGAACAAGATGTTTCACAAAAGAGAGATTGGCCAAGAATACATGCTATGGTGTTGTTATTCGAATCATTTGACTTTGTTTTTAGTGCACACTTGATGGTGACCATTCTTGGATACACTAATGATCTATCATTGTGGTCCCGACTTGACCTGCTGTGGTGGTGAATGCAAGCTGACTAATGATTGCGAAGACACTGCTGGAGCTTGATGCACACTTAGTTGTAGTTGTTCAAGTAGTTGATGAGAAGGAGTCAACTAGTACGATTGTCCTGTTGGACCAGCGCATATCATACTGTACATTTGTGGCACTCCACTGGATGATTGAACGGTGCGCTTGCGCTTCTTGGTCTCAATGTTGAGCATCTTATCTTCAACGAAAATTGCTTGATCCACAAGATGATTGAAGTCACGAAACTCAGAAGATGAGAGCTTGTCTTGCATTTCTTCTGAAAGACCATTATAAAAACAACACCTCTTCTTCTTGTTGGTATCGACATCATCCTGAGCGTACTCTGCAAGATAGTTGAAGTCATTTATATACTCCATAACTGACTTGCTGCCTTGCTTCAAATTAAGGAATTCCAACCTCTTGATCTCTATCACACTTTTGGGGATGTGGAAGGCACAAAAAGCAGAACGAAATTCATCCCACGTGAAATGGTGATCTGCAGGTTGCGTGGCACAGAAGTTTTTCCACCAAACACCAGGTTCATTTTGGAGTTGGTGAGCAGCAAAGAGGACCTTCTCATGCTGCCCACATCTCACCAAGCCAAGCTTCTGCTCGATAGTATGCAGCCAGTGGTCAGCATCAAGAGGATCTTTTGACCGGGTGAAGATAGGTGGTTGCGTGCGCAAGAAATCCGTGAAGTCATCCTCATGGGCAGCTTCATCTCCTCCACGGGGAGCCAAGTATTAAGCAATTGCTTGAAGAAAGCCAGTATGCTCGCGATGATTTTGCTTCATCTGCGTGAGCAATTCGGCCATTATCGACAGTGATGGATCCACATTTTGAGCATCAGGGTTCTCCGGAACTTTTTCACCGCCACTGTTATGAGTACTCATCCTGTTGCCAAAGAAAGATCAGCAAAAGGAAATGAGCCTCAAACATGATGAAAGAGATTAAAGACAGCAGGATTACAAGAAGTTTCCAGACTGGAAATTGAACGGCTTTCAGGTGAAAATTCTGTCTTGGGCTGACAGCAGCCACAAAAACTAATTTCTGGCACTTACAGAGACCGAATCAGAACTGGATTTGAACACCAAAGTCGTAGAGGACTTTCATAACTTTTCGACGCATATTTATTTGCCCTCATAAGAAAAACAGAACAGAAGTTATGGAACTTTAAAATCAGAAGTAGGTTGCTGATTTCAGAAGTAGTGACAGTTGATGGATTGATTTCGAAACCTAAGGTTGAAGGATTAAGTGGCCAAGACTAGAAAAGTCTTTCCTATCTAAGATGGCTGGATAAAAACTTTTTAAACTTTACAAAACAAGCAGGATATTTTAAGATGACTTAGTTATTTACAATTTTTAAATGCAAATGCTCCGATATGCAATCGTCCTATCTAACCTCACCAAAATAAAAACTTGGCCAATATAGTTGACCGTACGTGACCTCGGTGGCAAACTCGATCTCTAAACTTCTACACGAACTAAGGGTCGGTGGTTAGCACACTTAAAAAGCCACCTGGTAAGTCAAACACTAATATATTCTTTAGTTGGGCATAAACTAGGGGTTTTCAAAGTGATGGATCACACTATTCTCGATATTGCTTTGATACCAGCTGTGAGAGACCGCCCCGTGAATAGACGATCCATTGACCTCTAAGATCTTATCGGGTGTCACTTGACGAAGCGAGGACAAATAGTACAACTTAAGCACGATAAAATATAAAACAAATTGTTCATTAAATTTATAAAACAAAGATTTTAAAAGTGCGGTAGCGACAACCTGAAAAACTTCTAAGGAATCTTGAAGTCTAAGCAAAAAATGCATCGAGCCCATATGATGCACCTTCTAGCGGCACACACCAACAACACAATGCGGCAAGCAGGTCTTCCATTAGAATTATAGAAGGAGAGAGAAACACACCTGCAACAAAAACAACAAAGAGCCAAGCACCGAGTATTCAAATACTCAGCAAGTCTTATCCGTCAACATGACCAACTACAGCTGACTCCAAAGAATAAGATAAAGCTGACTCACAGGGATGGGTAGTTGGCAAAAAGCAGAGCTAACAGTAAGGATTCAAATTTTAGTAGTGAATTAAGTTGCGCCAAAAATGTAAATTTAATTTTCACTATAATCTACATCAAACATGGTTGCCAAACAATTTATGATAAATATACCAGGCAAATCATATTAACATCCTCATTCATTTATTCATCCACTTCTTACTACGATGTGACGCACTGAAATAAGTGGTACTCGTTACTGTAAGGGGCAGTGATTATAATAGATTTACAACCAGCTGGAGAAACCTGATTACACAACACGTACGCGCTTCTCAGAAGCCGCACATGGCAACCTTTCACAAGACTACCTCAATGTCGGTCCGCTGCTACCAACCTGGGCAAAAGGGCCTACACGCAATCCATGTCTGGAAGTGATTTGTGAGGTACTGCCCTTTTTGCTATCTCTCCCCTTAGCGCCTCCAAAACTAGAGGGTAGCGTCATGTCCGCACAATGTTGCATTCAAGTTACATCGGTTTCCTTAGTCTCACGTCTCCAGTATGCAATCAGTACTGTTCAAACTTGCTCAATAGGGTCGATAACGGTACGATTCTTAACTGACACAGACAGAGCTACTGCACACAGAACTCCTCTCCTGTTGCCAACCTATACTTCCCTGCCCAGTCTCAAATTATCATTTCATGTGATAAACTAAACTAATCTTATCATTCCTTGTGATAATTCCCATATAGGGTTAAAAACCTATAGCTCGCGAGTGAAGTTCCTATTCACTCGACTTCTACCGTTAATTACGACTTAAAGCATAGCTCTACGTCGGGTGACTGTACTAAAGACACTTAACATATAGGTAATAAAGTACCTATCATGCAGTCTAAGGTTTCAATCAACTTTTAAAACTTAATGCACATTACAGTACTAACCATACACCGTGATAAACTGAAAATATTAAAAATAGTGTTAATGCAACGAGGCTTGCCTGGGCTTTGCTCAAAATTAGGCGAACGGAACGTCATTAAACTTCTCCTCAGTTAGCTCAGCTCTCAACATGAAATGATGTGCATAAGTGCCGGAATATGCACATGCAGCAATGGCTTTTTATTTTCAAAGGAAAGACTTAGTAAATTTGGTTACAAAACATCTTTAATATGATTTTCAAAACCAACTTTAAGTTGCTCATAAAATCAGAGAGGTTATAAATAATTTTTTTGAGAAAGTTTCAAGATTTATTTAAATCAAATAGATTTTTAATGATTTAAATAACATTTAAACAAAATAAAACATTTAATAAAATTAATTTTGAAGGAATAAAATATGAAACTTTTTCTAATACATAAATTTTAACTAAATAAATAGAAAAGTATATTTTCTAGGATTTATTAATATCAAATGAATTTATAATAAATTGAATAGTGTTTAAACAAAATATAACCATTACAAAATTATTTTGATGAAGATAAAAATGAAAGTCTGCAGAACCAAAAGGTTGGACTAAATAAACAGAAAAGTAAATCTTCCAAGATTTTATTATGCCAAGGAATGATGAGAATGCATTAATGAATTATTTAGTGATATGAAATAATTAAATTAATTTCATGCATAAAATAAAAATTTGTTAGCTTCAGAATATATTTCTAGTTGAGAGGTTCCTAATAAAATTTATTTCAAAATTTTCCGGGTTAGGATGAATTTTCTACGGAATTTACAAATTTGCAAATTTTTTTGATTAATTAACAAATTATTTCGCAAATAAATAAAACTTTCAGCCTAGTGGGCCGCAAAGCTCCGGCCCACGAGGGAGGGCAACGGCCCCACGGGGTATGTGGGCCACCTAACCCCGGCCCAACAGGCGGCCACAGAGGGGCCTGCGGGGTGCGCACGGCCCATGAAATCCTAAACGGTAAACGGTGGTTAAAGGATGACCCATCGTTTAGGTTTTTCTCAGTTTGAACGACTGTTTAAACTGGTTTAATTAAGCTCAAAATGAGATTAAACGGTTTAAACGGCTTAATCAGCCTAAACAGTCACCCTCCGTTTACAGTTTAAACGAGTTTAAACGCCCGTTTAAAGCCGTTTAGGAGAACAAAGCGCACGGCCCAGCCTGGCAGGTGGCGAGGTGGCCGGCCACGGCGTGGCGCACTCGTCGGCGGTGGCGTGGCCTGCGGCTAGGGGCTCCGAGATTTGGATAAGATGATCAGCGCCCTACGGGAAACGCGGTAACAGGGTCCACGGCCGGGGTCCTCCCCTAAGTTACTCTGTTGGCGAGTAGCGGCGGCTGGAGAGCTTCGGTTATGTGTACGTGGTTCCTGATCTTCCGTCAGGTCGTAATAACTCTCGATTTGGTGAAGATGCAACACACAATCGATACGGTCTCAAATCAACACGATTCGAACTCCGCAATCGCAGCATCACTTCTCCTCTGGTTATCAACCGTGCACACACAATTAACCTCGCCAAGAAGACTAATCCTAGCCTGTGAATCAAAGAACACAAGAAAGAACGCAACTCAATTACGAAATCTGAATTAAATCACGAAGTTGAAAAACCAACAAACCATCAAATGACAAAACTATTTGATAACAGAAGAAAACTAATCCAAACCTATCTCTAATAATGGCGACTACTGATTATATAGAGTTTAGGACCACCTTAGGGGCAAACCCTAATATTAATGGGGCTAGGAAAGATACACGACCCAAAGGCCAAAAGATCGTGTAACAGCACCCGAGGCAGTTTCTGGACATCATTTTATTTTAATGATTTCCACTGATTACGGTCTAATTTGGTGATGAGACCTATGCCGTTGGAAAGGTTATCTTGTTAGCTTTCTAACCATATCAACAACGTCCAGAACGGAGCTCGTACGAGATCGGGGCATCCGTTTTAGTGCAGGCTGCTCCTGTAGTCCGAGTCAAACTCAAAGCCGAGTTGTTTGGATCTCCCCCAGGGTCGAACGTGCAATTCTGATTTTTAGCATCTCCAAGTCCTTTTAGTCCTTCTTCATGCTTTGCTTGACTCTCTCTAATGTTACTAATCATGATAAAATTATTAGGTAGCATTCTATTCTCAAAGAAAAGAAAACACGTGTTTAAAGACGAGCTCACCTCTAATCTCTAACTATCGTGCGTGAGTTTCATCAATACTAATTTGAGAACTCTTGTGTGTATCTCAAGGAGAGATGTCCTCATCATCCTCCACTTCTTGTTTTGGAGTCGTACTCGACTCAAATTCATTGTCGGGACCTCGACTCCACCATGCCTTGCAACCTGCATGAAAAAGTGGAGGCCACGTGAGTATTTGAATGCAATCACTTAGTGGCTCAAAGATCCTTATAATCTCATCATTCTCTCTTCTTGATGGAAAGCCGTCCTCGGCTTGCTACCTTGATTATCATGATACTTCTGTAAATGTTTAGTAATAGGAGCCCACAAATAGCTAGAAATATCATGACATGCAAACAAAGCATATTTGCACATTAAAACATCACATAAAGTATTTTTATCATAAAAATCAGCATGAGTAATATTTGTGAACAATTTTTTCTTCAAGCAATTCATGTTACATGAAACATTATCATCAATCGCACTAGAAGGTAAAATGTATTTTATCCCTGCAACACATGACATTGTAGTTGCTATTCCAATCTTCCAGTTTATCATCTAATCGCACAACATATAAAGTTATCAAATTCGAACAAATGTAAACTCTTTTCACCATAAAAACACCTTTAGAATCATAATTGCTTATAACATAAAAATTGATTCTAGTTAATAAAGGCAATTCAGGTTTTAAAAATATCATCCTCTCTACTGTAGTAAGGTCACAAAAAGAATCATATTCAATATAACCCACAGTGTTTGGAGAAGACAACAATT
>BCLF01000089.1:322009-335563 GCA_001602275.1 Zoysia japonica | reverse complement strand
AGAATATTTTTTTGTTATATATAATTGTTGCCACAAAGTTAAAGCATGATCAACTAATGCACGACCAACATTCAAAAGCTTTCTCCTTTCACTTATACGGCATTGTCTAAAAAGATTATTCATCTCTCTTTTCTAAGCAATATATTTAATAAAATCTAAACCATCATATAAATAAAAAGATGAAAAATATAATTACTCGTGAAAGGAGATGATGTAGGAATGGTCTGAACCTTATGCATATTTTGATCATGTGCGACATCTCTTTGTAGTGGATTACATCTTTTAAGGCTTGCCGTCATATTCTTCACAATCTCAATGTTTTAGTAAAGTTTGCATCGATATTATCAAGGACTCTTTGCAAAGCACTACTCACATTGTATTCACCTCTTTTTTCTTTCTGTCATATGGATAGCACAAAATATTATTCTTACAGCTACAGTGGAATGGGTGGTGAAGATTACATAAAAAAACGCCTTACTGAGCTCTTACAATGTTCTTATCAAAGCAAAGTAAAGTATGGTGCAACCAGTGGCAAAAGAATCTAAGGAGTCATAATTTCACAATTGCAGGGTCAAATACAATGCTGATCTGAGGTGGATATGTGGAGCTTGGAGGGCTGAAATAATGATCAGTGAAACATAATTAAATAATAGATAGTAATATTGAATAAGTGTTCTAATTATAATGTTCTACTTGCTGGCCCAATCTTATAAAAAATCCAGATGTTATAAGAATATGAATGAAAATATCAAAGGGCAGCAACAACACAAATGAGAAAGCTCCAAAAATCAGCAAATTGTTCAGCACTTGAAAATTCAGCAAAGGTTAATTCTCAGCTTTTTGGTCTTCAAAATTTTCTATTTTTATTTTATTTTTTCATATTTTTCTATGAACCAGAATAACAAAAGATGGTACACGACCAAATTTCAGATCAACATGATAAAAGGTGTGGCCTGCTTTGGAGCGCGAGAACAAAAACTGTGTCCGAATTTGTTGAATCTAAGATCGTCACAGGATGGAAAATGTTCTGTAGATATCTGAAAAAGTACTTATATGTCTAATTTGGAGTTCAGAAACAAAAGTTATGATTATTTTAATGATGGATCTCCGAATCAGATTTGTTTGAAAGGCTGAAAACAGATTTAGATTTCAAATTGAATGCGAATTTTATGCACATTTTTTTGGATGATTGAGCAGCGGATAAATATAGAGAGGTGAATCTATGAAAGGTGGATCTGGTTGTGATCAAAATATGGGATGCATGGGTGGGATAAAATTTTAATGCAAAAGAAAAAATTAACAAATGTGACACGATAACAGATCTGAACACGATGTTGATGAACGATGAAGAAAAACACCTAGATACAAAAAATAACAAAATCTAGAAACTAAAACACAAACTAAGAATACCAACTCAACACTACGGACTCTGAAATAAAATTATGTAAAGGCTAAATATGGCTTGGGCAGGGGAACACCTAACGATCTACTAATTTTTTTTTGTTGCGGCTTTTCTGTGGATGATAGGATGAGTGTAAAATAAACAAGGATAGATGTGAACCTGACGGTATACCTGAAACTCTGATTACCACTTTATATGTACGTGGTTCTCGATCTTCCGTCAAGTCGTGATAACTCTCGATTTTGTAGAGATTCGGCACACAATCGATCCGGTCTTAAATCAACATGATTCGAACCCCACAATCGCAGTACCACTTCTCCTCTGGTTATCAACCGTGCAGACAAGATTGACCTCGCCAAGAAGACTAATCACAGTCTACGAATCAAAGAACACAAGCAAGAACAAGAAAGAACACAACTTAATTGCGAAATCTAAATTAAATCACGAAGTTGAAAAACCAACAAACCGTCGAACGACGAAACTGTTTGATAACAGAAGAAAACTAATCAAAACCTATCTCTAATGATTACGGCTACTGATTATATAGAGTTTAGAACGACCTTAAAGGAAAACCCTAATACTAATGGGCATAGAAAAGATACACGGCCAAAAAACCAAAAGATAGTGTCGCAGCACACTGGTCAGTTACTGTATATCATCTTGTTTTAACGCTGGTTGAATTTAGAGACGAGACTAGTGTCGTTGGAAAGGTTATCTTGTTAACTTTTCAACCATATCTGAAACGTCTAAAACGGAGCTCGTGTGAGATCAAAGCATCCGTTTTAGTGCAGGCTGCTCCTGGAGTCCGAATCAGACTCAAATCCAAGTTGTTTGGATCTCACGTGCGGTTCTGATCTTGAGCATCTCTAATCTTCATGGTTTTTTTACTATCTACAATGTTTTTAATCATGATAAAATTATTATGTAGCAATCTATTTTCAAAGAAAGAAAAACATGTGTTTAGAAACGAGCTCACCTCTCATCTCAACTGTCGTGCGTGAGTTTCATCAATACTAATTTGAGAACTCTTATGGTTATCTAAAGGAGATATGTCCTCATCATTTGGCAAGGCGGTGGCGGCACTACGATGGACGAAGTTCAACTTCGAAAGCTCCTCAAGCTCCACCGAGGAACGAGGAAGGACGACAGTGAGGTTGTTGTCGTCGAGGAAGCCGGAGACGAGCTGTCTGCAGTAGGGGGTGGGGTTCGGCCATCAAAGAACATGTCAAGAAAACTTCAATCCGCAGCAAATCGGTTGCAAAATCTGGTCGGTAGTTTGACGGGTGTAGGCGCATGCAAGAGAGGAAGCCGTGGACTTGGTGAAACGGAAGCAGAGCTCACCGGAGTTGCCGGATTTGAGAAAACTTGGCCGGCGGCGCTCGATTACATAGTTTTGGGAAAAACTTTGAATCCAGCCAAACCCGCGCGAGGAGGGGTGAACCAAGGGGTGTTAGGAGGGTCGTCCAGGCCCTGCGTGTCCGCTGGTTTTGCAAGAGAGAGCCGGGGCAGCTTGGTTGGAGTTCCTCGGCGGCGCTCAGAGAGGCGACGGTGGCGAGGCTGAATGGAAGAGAGAGAAAGGAGGGGGAGGCGACGGCCAGGGAGTACTACTTGGCGCATTGACTTGGCCAGGACACGTCGCTAGGCCGCGGCACACATGCAGCTAGGAGGGGTGTGGCAAAGGGCATCTGGACCGCTTCGTGTCCGCTAGAGGTTGGGGAAACATAAGCAGTGAAGCTGACAGGCGGGTCCCACGTCCCTTTTCTTTTTTCTGAATTTCTCGGATTTTTCTGCGTTGCTTGTTGTTGTGCTTAAAAATCCATACTTTCTGAGCTCCAAAATTTTTGAAACTTTGCAGCAAGCTAGAGCTTTTTGATAGGAACAACTTTATTTTGGGCCCAAGTTTAAAATCGAATTATATGTTACTCTATAAATTTTTGAAGATAGGAAATCATTTAAACAAAATAATTCATTTGGGCCTTCTAAACTTTAAATAAAATTTTAGAAAAATTTCCTAAATTCAAGTTTTTGCAAGACTTTTCTGAGGGAAATTTTTATTTCACAATCTTTCTTTCAAAATTTTGAACTTGGACTTTGAAGTATGAAATCAAATTTCAAATTTTCAAAATATACTTGAATTGTTTTAAAAATTACTGAACTCAGTTCTGAAATTTTGAATTTGAACAAACTCACTTCTTTATTCAAAACACGAAGTGTTACAAGATCTTTGATTGTTTCCAATTAAAATTGATTATTTGCTATCTTTTCTTTGATTAACTAAATTGACATAATGTTTCTGAGCATCAGAATTTGAGCTTTTGAAATTTTGAAATGGGAAAAGAAAGAATGAAAATTCAGTGCCTGCACGCTTCGGCTCAAGGCTAGCAGACGGTGCCGAGCGTTGGATGCGTTCCGTGAAATCGTGTGGTGGTGAACCCGACTACTCCGATGACTGCGGGCGGAGCCACTGCCAGGCAAGGTTTTAGAAACCAATTCTAGTCTGATTTTTGGTGATCACAAGTAAAATCCATTGGCTAATTAGTTAAGTTTTTTTTATAAAAAATAATCATCTACATAAACTAGATCAGATCAATTTCATCGAAAATCGTAAAAATCGATCAGTTTTAATCAGTTTCTAAAACCCTGCTGGCAAGGAGGAAAAAAAAATTCTCTGAGGCCGGTCTGTAAGGCAGCTCCAGCGTTAGTTCCAAGCGGGTGGTAAGGAGGAAGGTGCTAGCTCAGTGCAGATGCTATACATTAGACAGCAGGTGTTAGCTTAGCAAATTTAAACACAAGGTTCTAAAGTTTGCACCAGGTGCTATGAGTAAAATATTTTTTTTATATATTGTAGTATGAGGAGAGAAGGAATATTGGTTGATAGTTATGTTTATAGAATATACTTTAAAAATATTATGGGTGCCATACATTGAAAAAATTATTATTAGCCAACCATATATGATATAGCAATACTTTAGCACTCCTCCAAAATTATACATTGGAGCTGCCCTAAAGAGACTAGTCCGAATTTTGACAGGACGTTCTGCCTACAGGACGCCTCCCGCTCCGTTGGGACCTGAAGAGCAGCGGTGTGGAGACGTCTGTTCGGACGGATGCGGCCCTGCCTCCGATTTCTGCCGCGTCGCATGCGATCGAACGGTCGCACAACTGAATTGACTCGTTTCTCGGCTCCCTCTCCGCCGACCAGGCCCCAGACACCCGCCGCCTCCCTCTCCGCCGCCGGCAAGGTGTGATGCCACGCAGACGGCGCTGTCGGCGTCCGTTTGATGCGCCCACCTCCTCCTCTTCCACTTCCCGCCTCCTCGCTGTCCAAGCAGCAGCACCTCCGCATCAGCCGCTGCCTCCCACCCGTTTGGCGAAATGCCGCGCACGCCCAGGCCCCGCCGCCGCCGCCCGCACCACCCGCCACCCCCCTCGTCCCCAGTTCACTCTCTGCGCTCCTCTTCTCCTGCACCAATCGGAGCTCGCGCCGCTCAGGCGAGCAGGTGCACGCGCGCGCCGCCACGCTCGGCCTGGCCGCGCACCCGTCGGTGCTTCCCAGGCTCGTCACGTTCTACATCACCCTCGGCGACCTCCCCGCCGCGCGGGCCGCCGTGGAGCAGGCGACCGGGAGGGCGCGGGCTTTCCCCTGGAACCTACTCATCTGGGGCTACGCGGCCCGCGGGCATTGGGAGGACGTGATCCTAGCGTACAAGAAGATGCTGGCGCGGGGCGTCGTGGCCGACAAGTTCACGTACCCATCGGTTCTGCGTGCTTGCGGTGAGCTCCGGGAAACCACCGTCGGTCGGGAGATTGAGCAGCGCCTTTGGAAGTATAGATATGGTCTGGACATGTATGTCTGGAATGCTTTGCTGGGGATGTATGCCAAGTGCGGGGAGCTGGACGATGCACGCAGGGTGTTCGATGGAATGCCTGGGAGAGATGTTGTCAGCTGGAACACCATGGTCGCCACGTACTCATCGTTGGGAATTTGTGGTGAGGAGCTTTTGGAGCGGGTTCCTGGGGCAAACATTGCAACATGGAACACAGCTGCAGTAGGAAATTTGAAGGCAGGAAACCATGCCAAGGTGACAAGATTGGTGTCTAGGATGAGGAGCCCTCATGGTCCAGGGCTGGATTTCGTGACTCTTGTCATTGGCCTCAAGGCATGTGGCAGGGGTGGATATCTGAGGATCGGCAGGGAGGTGCATGGAGTGGCTGTCCGTCTATGTTTTGATAGGCTTGAGCGTGTGGAGAATTCATTGATCACAATGTACTCAAGATGTAGGATGATCGAGTGTGCCTACCAACTGTTTAAAACTAGCTCGAGTTGGAGCATATCAACATGGAATTCTTTGCTGGCAGGGTATGCATTTATGGACCAAATTGAGGAAGCTGTTTTGCTTTTCAGAGACATGGTTTATTCTGATATCTTCTGTCCCAATGATGTTACGGTTTTAACTATGCTTTCACTTATTGCACGTTTCAGACACCTTTGTTGCGGAATGGAGATGCACTGCTACATCCTTAAACGTGGGCTTGGTGGATCTAACTTACTGCAGAACTCACTTGTTGATATGTATTCAAAGTCTAGACAGCTCGCAGCTGCCCAAAAAGTGTTTGATCAGATGCAGTGTCAAGACAAGAATGCTTACACTTCATTAATTTTGGGCCATGGATTGCAAAGAGAGGGGCATGTATCTCTGAAACTCTTTGGTGAAATGATCTCCAATGATATACAAGTAGACCATGTAACTATGGTTGCTGTTCTTTCAGCATGCAGCCATTCTGGGCTTGTAACTCAAGGGCAGCTACTATTTACCAAGATGGTCGATGTATTTTGTATTGCGCCAAGAGTGGAGCATTTTTCTTGCATGGTCGATTTGTACAGCCGTGAGGGTTTGGTGAGGATGGCTGAGGAGATTATTGAGAAGATGCCATGCCAACCAACTGCTGCAATGCTGGCAACCCTTATTGAGGCTTGCCGGGTCCATGGTAAAATAGATATTGGGGATCGAGCGGCAAAGCAGCTGCTGGCGATGAGGACTAGGAACCCTGGTCACTACAAATTGATCGCAAACTTGTACATATCAGCAAAGTGCTGGCCAAAACTAGCTAAGGTTAGATCATTAATGGGCTCTATGGAATTAGATGTGATTCCAACTCATACGCTCCTAGAGTCAGAATATGACATGTTCCCAGCTGAACACGATGATTACTTAAACCATGACATGTATGGTGGCTTGTCTGACGATATGACAGATATTGATTCCTATAGTGGTGAGGAAGTGAAGTGTAATGAATCTTTTGGTGGATAATACCTTAATGTTAGAGCAGGACAGCTTCACTTTAAGTCAAGCACCTTAGCAACTTATTTTATTCATATCACAGAAGGTTTCAAGAGGTAATGTAGCAGTATTTGATTTTGAAAGGCCTGATTAAAATTCAAACTAGCATTTAATGGTTTATACTATATGTGACTTTACTTTTTGTTATGACATCGTTTAAACATTTCAGATGGGGCAAGGTACATACAGTAGTGTTTACAAAGCACGTGATCGATAGAATGGCAAAATTGTGGCTCTCAAGAAAGTCAGGTTTGCCAATATGGACCCTGAAAGTGTCCGTTTTAGGGCAAGGGAAATTCACATCTTAAGGAGACTGGATCATCCAAATGTTATAAAGCTTGAAGGTTTGGTGATGTCCTGCATGTCACGCAGCTTGTATCTCGTATTTGAATACATGGAGCATGACCTTTCAGGACTTGCAGCTACACCTGGCATAAAATTCACAGAGCCTCAGGTAGACCCAATTGATGTATTCTTTCTCTGGCATTCCATTTTGAAAACTTTTTACATTTGTGCTCCCCTTTAGGTTGGTGTTGCTCTCACCTTTTAATTGGCCATTTCAGGTGAAGCGTTATATGCAACAACTACTTTCTGGACTTGAACATTGTCATAGCTGTGGTGTTTTACACCGGGATATTAAGGGTGCAAATCTTCTACTTGACAATAATGGCATTCTTAAAATAGCAGATTTTGGTCTAGCTACATTCTTTAATCCCAACCAAAAGCAGAATTTGACAATTCGCGTGGTAACATTGTGGTATCGGCCACCAGAGCTTTTGTTGGGTGCTACTAACTAGCAGAGTTGCTTTCAGGAAAGCCTAACATGCCAGGACGAACTGAGGTACTGTTTGACTATTCTTTTTGTGACGTATTTGCAAAATGTATTTAAATATATTGGTTAAAAATAAATTTGGGTGGATTCAATAGTTGTAGGAAACAGATGATGGTGGATCATTTCCATACTTGATAAAGTATCTTCTCAATTACAATTGAATGAAAAATATATTGGAAAATAATTCATATTCTTGAGTTAGAGAACATCAAATTGTATTTGACTGCTATGAAGAACATACAAGATTATTATAGTTGGATCTTGATGTTTCTAGGAGTTGCCAAGCTAGCATGAGTTGTAGTCTAGGTGTTAAAAGAGGTAGTCAAATTGTGCTTAGCTAGTTGTATGGCAGCAGTGTTAGAGTTTGTTTTTGCTTGTGGACAGCTGTAGGACAGCTGCAATGGTAGAGGCTTATGATGGTTTGTAACACCTATATATACGTATGCCTATATGCAATGAAAGGAAGAAGTTTAACACCCCCCAAGATGTGAGTTGTGTGTGAGAGCTCCTGCCTCCTCCCACTGTCTAGCTTCTAACATTTGGTATCAGAGCTAGGTTGTCATGGGATGTGTTCCCATCACCAGAGAAGTGCTCATGGTGGCAGAACGAGCGGTGTACATGGCAGCAGCATGTTGAAGGTTGCTGGGCTGTGTGTTGGTCCTTGCCTAGAAGCCATTAGAGGCGTGAGGCACTGCGGCTGTGGATCGTATGTCGGTCCTGCCTTGGTGCAGTGGAGGTGTTGGTCCGGATCCCAAGATGAAGGTACGGTGGAAGTGTCTGTCCAGCTCCATTGTGAAGATGAGGAAGAAGACATCGCTGTAGTGATGTGAGAAAACAGTGATGCTGCGGTATCACAGGAAGAAGAAATTGCTACGGCAATGTGAGAAAAAGGTGGTGCTGTGGTGTCATAAGAAGAAGACAGCACTGATGTGCTGTAGAAAGATGGTGGTACTGAGGTACCACAAGAAGTAGATGGTGCTGTGGTACCATGTGGAGATGAAGTGGTGCTGTGAGACCACAAGTAGATGGTGCTACGGTGCCATGTGGAAATGAAGTGGTGTTGCAGTGCCATGTGGAGATGAAGTGGTGCTACGAGACTACAAGAAGACGGTGCTGCGGTACTGTGATGAGGCTGCGGTGGTGCAAGGCCGCAAGGAGAATGGTAGCTGCGAGCTGCTAGAAAAAGAAAGGGTGGCTGCGAGTTGTTTGGAGAGAATGGTGGCTGCAAGCTGCTTGGAAAGAAAGGTGGCTGCGAGCTGCTAGAAGAGAAGATGGTCGCACGGTGGCGCTACTAGCGACGTGCATGAACGAATAAGAGGAAGCCGCTGCGCGTGGCAAGAAGATATTTCAAGAATATGAATCAAGGGGGAGATTGTTGGAAAATAATTCATATTCTTGAGGTAGAGAAAGTCAAATTGTATTTGACTACTATGAAGAACATACAAGATCATTATAGTTAGATCTTGATGTTTCTAGAAGTTGCCAAGCTGGCATGAGTTGTAGTCTAGTGTTAGAAGAGGTAGTCAAATTGTGCTTAGCTAGTTGTATGGCAGCAGTATTGGAGTTTGTTTTTGCTTGTGGACACCTGTACAACAGCTGCAATGGTAGAGGCTTATGACGGTTTGTAACGCCTATATATATGTATGCTTGTATGCAATGAAAGGAAGAAGCTTAACACCCCAAGATGTGAGTTGTGTGTGAGTGCCTCCTCCCACTGTCTAGTTTCTAACAAAGTATACAATGGTTAGCTCAAAATGGCTGTAACTTGTGCATTAGGACATAGCTAATGCTTTTTACATGTATATCCCACAACAATGTCTTATGATTAAAATCCATAGGGCTTAGTGATAGCAGGCCTATTTTTCCATTTATATGGACTAGTGCCAGATTAAATTAAAAATATTTCAAAATAAATGGCCAGTTATTTTCCATATTTTTGTAGCTTTAGACTCTTCAGGTGAATTTACAAAGACATTTTTTGGGTGTAATTTCGTTCAGGTGGAACAGTTGCATAAGATATTCAAGCTTTGTGGTTCACCATCAGAGGAGTTTTGGGCTAATTTGAAGTTGTCTCGTGCTCCGATATTCAAGCCACAGCATCCATATAGCCGATTTCTGAATAATGTATACAAGGACTTCCCTCCTACAGTTTTCGCACTTCTGGACCGTTTACTTTTTTGAACGCGGAACACAGCAAGGGAGCCCTCCACTGCGAGATTTATTATTATAAAAAAACAGAATATACAAAGGTAAGACAAAAAGAGAGAGCTAAATTGAGCCACCAGCGAGTGGCAAAGCAGAGATACTACGGGAGATAATCAACCCAACTTAGGAAGGTGACTTTATCTAAATCCTTGAACCTATAGGCCTGCAAAGCACAATCATTCTTGAAACCATTTTTCCAAGCAAAAAGGTTTGGCAACATTTTATTGAAGATTCTATTGTTCCTTTGTTTCCAGATGTTCCAAGCAGCAACGATCACCACCTCCATGAAGAATTGTTGATGGAAAGCATCATTAGCTTCCATAACCATGTCAAAGAAAGGTAATTGAGGATTCCAAATAATGCCTAGCTATTCCCAGCAGTTTCTGCTAAAGTTGCAAAGGAAAAATAAATGCATAGCAGTTTCCTCCACACATCG
Source organism: Zoysia japonica (assembly GCA_001602275.1). NCBI lineage: Eukaryota > Viridiplantae > Streptophyta > Magnoliopsida > Poales > Poaceae > Zoysia > Zoysia japonica. The sequence goes on along the minus strand of BCLF01000089.1, from coordinate 325,346 downwards.
TCGGCAAAGAACACAGCTGTAGTCATTATTTTCAATTTTATGTTTTTCCTTCTTAATATATTTCTTGTGTTCAGCCTGTCCATGAGTAAAAGCCAAGTAAAAACTTTTTAGCTTGTTACAGCATTTTGAGCTCCACAGCTAAAGAAAGGGCGTTGGGGGGGGTGGAAGGGTTGTGGGGGATGGGGGGTGGTGGAAGTTCTTATAAGGGAGGTCATAGACTTTTTTTTTTTGTCTAATACGTTGATGAACCCCAGATATATGTCCAGATGCCTTTTTCTTGGTTGTTGATCTGTGCATTCTGAACCATGACATTTTGAAGTCTGAAATTTTTGAAATGCTTCCTCGGATAGTGGTGTGTGAAAGTGCTCCTCAACATTTGTTGACATCAGGAACTTTGCAACTGAGATGTTCTTGTCCTTGGAGAAAGAGTAGAGTCTAGGGAGCTGACTTTGCAAGTGATGATCATTCCAAACATCTGACCAAAACAGAACAGTAGGACCCTTTCCAGTATTGCACTTTGCAATTGCTCTGAAAACATCATTCAATCTGAGTACATCCTTCCACCAAAAAGACCATTTCTCTCTTGCAGCATGTGGAACAATACCATTGTTATAGTAAGTAGTCCATATCAGCTTGACCCAAGGAAGGTCCTTTTTGTTATAAAACTTGTCTATATGCTTAAGTTGTAAGGCCTCATTTTGACTTCTCAAATTAACAATGCCAAGAACACCTTTCTTCTTTGGCCTAGTGCATTTTCTCCAAGCTACCAAAGGTTTTGACTTTGCATTTACATCTGAACCTGTCCGCATGCAGTGTTTTCTAGCTCAATCCATATAATCATAAACTGCTACAGGGAGCTGCACTGTACACATTGCTTATGTGGGCATGGATGACAACACATAATTCTCCAGTTCCAACCTTCTAGCATGATTCAACATTCTTGAAGTAGCTGACAATCTTCTCTCTGTTTTGTTCATAATTGGTGTGTAGTCAACCCCTCTTGGTTTTGTTGTTCCTAATGGAAGTCCCAAATATGTAAAAGGCATTTTGCCCAGTTGACAACAAAAAACTCCAGCAATAGTTGCAGCATTTTCTTCACTCATATTTAGTGGAACAATACATGATTTATTGTAGTTTATTCTTAACCCAGTTGACTGTGAAAAAGATTCAAGAATACCCTTGAGGCAGAAAAGTTCTCTTTGTGAGGCTTTGAGAATTAGAATTGTATCATCTGCATATTGAACTATTGGGAAATCATCTGTAGAAGCATCAGCTATGGGTTTTGACAAAAGTCCCTGACTTGCAGCTTTGTTGATGATGCATTGTAGAAGTTCAGTTGTCAAGACAAACAAGAAGGGGGAGAGAGGATCCCCTTGTCGGATCCCTCTTTTGCAATTAAAACTTTTCCCTGGTACTCCATTTAGAATGATGGAAGAAGAGGCTGAGTCAAGAATTCTTGTTGTCCAATCAATCCAAGTATTGTTGAAGCCTAACTGTTGTACATTTTGAGAATTGATGTGTGCTCAATTGTATCAAAAGCCTTAGCAAAGTCCAGCTTAAGTATCACAATTTATCTTCTGGATTGATGGCATTGATGGATGTACTCAAAAGCCCAGGCTAAGCAATCCTGATTGTTCTACCTTTTATGAAACCATATTGATTTTGGTGAATGAGGAGAATTATGATCTTCTGTAGTCTATTTGCCATCAATTTTGCCAAGAGTTTGAGCGCACAGTTCAGTAAAGAAATTGGCCTATAATCATTGGTGCTGGTGGGATTGTTGCATTTTGGAACTAGAGTGATGAAAGAGTTGTTTATGGCTTGGAGGTCCAAAGCTCCATTGAAGAATTCATCACATAGCTCGTAGAAATCCTCTTTTATAATGTGCCAGCATTTTTTGAGGAAGAGACCATTGAAGCCATCTGGCCTAGGGGCTTTGTCATTTGGCATATATTTCACTGTTTGATTGATTTCTTCTCTAGTGAAAGGATGTGAAAGGTGATCAAGGTCATGCTCTCGCACTAGGTTCACTAGGTTGAAATGCATTCGCGGATTAGAGGATCCTATTCTTTCTTTGTAGAAGGACCATAAAACTGCAGCTTTGTCCTAGTGTTCAGAGACTAATCTGTCATCCTCTGTTTCCAAGGTGGTTATGGTATTAATTTGGTACCATTTAGTTGCTGCTGCATGGAAAAACTTTATTGGTTGATCACCAAGTTTAGTCCATCTTGTTGTGTATCTCTTCTTCCAATACTCATTTTTGTATTTTAGGAGTGTGAGGATATGAGCTTTGAGGATGCTTCTGAAATTGCTTTCTTGTATATAAAGAGGTCTTTGCTCCTCCAATTTGTCCAGCCCTGCCAGTGTCATGTCACATTCTCTGATTAGCTTTGTAACGTTAGCTGTGTTCCTGCTCCAAGCTTTAAGCTCCTTCCTCAGTTTTTTAAGTTTTGCTGAGATTCTTGTTGCACTGCTTGTAGCTCTTACCTCAGATTTTCAAATATTTTCTACTACCTCAAGGAAACCAGGCATATCAACCTAGACATTTTCAAAACTAAAAATTTGAGCTTTCGGAATGTAAGTGCCAATTTGAATTTTGCAAGGAATATGATATGAAACTAGCCTTGCCATGGGTAACATAAGAGTAATTGGGAAACTAGAGGTCCACTAGGGCGTACTGAAGCAACAATCAATTTGCTCAAGGAGGGGATCTGATTGCATATTGTTCCACGTGAATTTTCTTCCTTTTAGTGGTATCTCTATCAATCCCAAATTGCTAATTATTCCGTTGAAAACAAAAAAGCCTTGCATATTACCTCTTGGCTTGTTTCTGTCTTCCTTTGATCTGGAGAAATTAAAATCCCCAAGCAACATCCAATTGCTGCCACCTGGCATTTGAAGATCATGCAACCAGTTGACAAAATCTTGCTTCTCTGGTCCTTGACAAGGTCCATATGCACTTGTTAGTATCCAAGAGCTATTGTCACGTAGCGAGGTAAACTGTACGGTGATTGCAAATCTCCAATTATGAATTACTTCTCTGAAAATAGAGTTGTTCCAACTTTGACCTGCTAATGGTTTAAGACCCACCTCACACCTAAACCAACCCAAATTCTAGTACTCATGTGCCCCCAAACCAACCCAACCCAAAAAATTAATCCATCCACCCAAACCACCCCACCCCACAAGTAAACAAATCTTAAACCAACTCACAACCCATAATTACCCATGGGTTTGCCATGGTACAGCCGTGTGGGGGGGAGGCTAATCAGGCACTTTTTGCTATACAACTCACAACTTAATGTTATGCACTTGTTGCTATACAGCTCGACCAGCA
>BCLF01000089.1:299583-321938 GCA_001602275.1 Zoysia japonica | reverse complement strand
ACCAGCATTCAACATTCAACCAGAACAATACTAGTTTTGTGGACAACAATCGTGCAGTGCTAGCAAATGCCTCACTCATGTTGGAGCACAAACAAGTCTCATTTCTTAACAAAAAGGAAATAAAACATGATCCCTTCAACCAGACAACAAGAGACACTCTACGGAACAAACACAACAACAGGTCGAAATCCTTTAACAACCACAACAAAGTCAACAAAGAGGCAAGAGCTCTGCTTGCATTCTCTTTATCTCCAGCTCCCTTTCCATCCTTTCCTTCTACAATAATAAAATGACAAAAAACAAGGCAAAAACTGATCAAATATGAACTTAAGTAACTACTATAGTCCCCAAGTAAAAGGCAACCATATTACCAGCAAAAAGTCCAGCACCATGGTCCATGGAGGATGGTAGCCTTAATAATAAAGGCAGACATTTGCAACACAACAAAGCAGGGTCGATAACTCGACATCACTAGGTACAGCGCAGGAAGATAAAGCATGCATAACACATACAGGTTGTCGTGTTATTATATATAAGAAACTCCTAGGAATCTGAGATCCTAAGAAACTCTCATGCTCGTTCTGCTACAATAGTTTGCATTCAATATGATAGGAATCACAATTAGCTGCTACTATAAAACATAGGGCCAAAAATGAAGCATCTGGACATGCAAAGAACATATTGGATAGTGCTGTCCAGATACATTATCAGAACAACACTATGATTGAAACAAGTATGCAGAGTGAACATAACTCAATAGATAGCACAAATACATAACAAAAGTTTGCAAATTAACATAGCTGTATGTGAAATGTTTGCATATGACAATATCTGTAAACACAGTGAACAGATGACAATATATGTAAACAACTACTATCATATAGAATTCAACATGTAAATTCATATTCTTAACAAAGGCATGAAAATTGTTAAAGAATATATTGAAGGCATAAACACAGACCTGGTTGTCCAGTACTGTACCCGAATCATTTGCATTATCCCCCAATCAGTCTTGTGGACCTATACAAAAGAACAGCAAGGTAAAAAAATATAGTAATTAGAGAAAGAGAGGAAGTTATTAGAAACAAAAAAGAGAGTAAAAAATTAAACTAGATAATCGTAGACAACATTAGCTAGATACCTTCCATATTTGGATACTCGCACAGCCAATCCTTGCAGCAGATAAGGCATTTAAGCGTTTCTGGTTACATTGAGCTTTGATTAGCAGCAAGAATTCACCCGCTAGCACTGAAAGTAGATTCTGAAGCCACAGTACTCAATGGTATGGCAAGAAAGTCTTGTGCCATAGCTGAAAGCACTAGGTATTTCTTTGAATTAGTTTTTCACCAACTCAGAATCTCAAATCTTTCATCTGTTCTTACAAACTCTTCTTCCAAATAAGCATCAAACTCAGACTTTGAAATACGCCTTCCTCTCACTTGAGACCACTAAACAAATTCTTGATCGAGCCTTCTGCTGGTCGTTTCTTCATTGTAACTACAAACCTCTGGCGATGCTCATCTGTAATTCTCTGACATGATTCTGCAATATGGTTTTGAAGACTGTTTGTCTCTAAATTTTATTGCTTGTCAATTTCATCCCACAATATTTGCAAACGGCCTTCATAGGTTTCGAAGACTGTTTGTCCCCAAATTTTTATTGCTTGTCAACTTCATCCCACAGTATTTGCAAACAGTCTTCATAACCCCATTGACCTCAACCAAGTTCAGCTCAAAATGCTCCCATACCTTGGCCCTTCTGGTAGGAGTGTGTCCTAACTGATCATCAAATGTACCATTAGTACCTGAACCCTCAGACACATGAGAAGCCATCTCTGTCCACAAAAAAAGTAGAGTAATCAATAAAAAATTTGTGTTGTATTCAACAGGTTCAGTAACCACAGAGCATGCAGTATAAATTCTATACTAACTGAATCCAAAAAAGAAAAAAGAATTTTGGACAGATAGGGAGCAGTGGCTATTATTCACTATTCTTAACACTTGCTAATGCTAACTAAATCCAAGACAAGAAGCAGTTTACTCATTTCATTATTAGCTTACAATTCCTTTCTTAAACTGTAAATCTATACGATGATAAGTTTCACATATGTTATCTCAACTTGATAAAATGGGTTCAAACCTTCAGATGACCACCTAAAATCTTTTAACAGTCTACTAATTTATAAAACATAAGTGCTACTAGAATGAACTAGGGCTGAGGATTATAAAGTGCTACTAGAATGAGTTGCTCTGAATCTGAAACATCAGCGCCAGAATAAGCATGGGCTAAAAGAGCATGTTCTATACAAATGACAACATATAATCAGCTAGAAATGACAGTGTGCGCACAGAAATGCATAAAGCTTGCACGAGTAAAAAATTACTGAATCAACAGTACATTTTCTAATCTCAATCTACAAACATAATTAGACAACTATCAGCCATGACAGTGACTCCAGCAGCTCTTACATACATTAAGAATGCATTAGCATTACAAAAGGTGCTAGCTGCCGCAGCTATTGTATTTGAAGCACCCAATAAACCATAACCCAAATTACTAATCATTAATCAAGGAGGAGGGACATGGACAAGAAAGACCGGGAGATACCTCTGTGTGCTTCCTGCAGGTGATTGGACGCTTCTTGCACTGTGACTTTTCCTAGTGCTGTTTTGTAGATACAGGAAGCAGCAGGGAAGCCCGTCGAGAGGAGAACGCGGGACAAGCTTCTAACTCCGGGCAGCCACAGCAGCCTCTCTCTCTGGTCCACGTCTCCGACGAGCAGCCTACGCACGCTACAAAGGAGCCCCCCCCCCCCCTTCCCGAGCTGGGGCCGGCGAGTCAGCGACCATCAATTACTTGTTCACGAATGGAAAGTGGTCGGGGGAAGGCAAAGAGCATGAAGAACCTCACCTGACCCTCCTGCAGCCTGGGGATGGTGAAGCGCGGTGAGGCCCTCGCTGGGATGGCGAGATGCGAGCCTGCAGGGTGAGGTGGCGCCCCGTGCGCTGGATGGTCCAGCCTGGACCTGACCCTCCTCGCGTGACCTGGGGATGGCGAGACACGGCCTGGGGATGGTAAGGCAAGCCGCGGCGCCCCTGTCGGCTGGGGATGGCGAGGCGCGGCGAGCCGACAAGACCCAGGCGGTCGTCGGTCGGGGACCTGGCGGCCAAGCCCCAGGGTGAGCACCCTATCTCAGATTTGGAATGAACCCGTCCCAACCCGTTCCAACCCGTATGGCTAGAGATCAAACCCAAACCAACCCGTATTCTGTGTCAACCCGATTCAACCCTTCCAAACTCAACCCGTTTCGAAACCCAACCCAAAATCCCCATTTAAACTCACCCCATTACCAGCCCTAGGTCCAGCCAACTAAGATACCCCCCCAGATGCTCTAATGGAGGGAGCGTAAACAAATTTGTCAAACCTTCTTGGAACCAATTTTCTTATGAATGAGTGCTCAATGTTTTCTTTCTTGGTTTCCCGTATGCAGTAAATTGAGCAAGCACTTTTCTCAATTTTATCTCTTATTGCATTGCATTTGTCCTCTGCATTCAACCCTCTGATATCCCAATTTAAAACATTCCAATCTCTGCGGTTACCAATATCCATTGAATACCAATCTAAGCTGAAAGCATTTCCACTCCATCCACCGCAGATTGCTTGGTGGCAAAGAGTAGTTCAGCCATGACCTCCGAAGGAGAGAGCCGACTTTTCCCCACAGCTACTGTCTGAATAGCAGAATAGGAATTTCAAGATAAATAACATCATTATTGACCATATTAGAAAGCCCAGGGAACTCAATATTGGAGGTTGAGAGAGCATGACAGATGGGTACCACTAGCCTTTCGCTTCTTTTGAGTTGGAAGGTGACTCTGATTAACAACAGCAGCAGAAGATTGTCTTTGAAACCTTTGTTGCGCTGCATGGCTCTGTTGCTTCTTTTCAATCCCTTAATGGTCAAAGGACCAAGATCCCGGATGGGATCTCGATTCACGAGGCAAGCCACACTACTTAACCAAACTTTAATCCCAGTTTTTAAAATACATGTTTTGTTTGAAATAATAATTTGCATGCTAACAATTATAAAATATGGCAGCAACATTTCCGAGCCATGCCATTTATCATTCCACAAATTATTAGCCAGGATTGCTTAGTATTATCACTTTAATTTATGCTTAGTTCTGCTGAGTTGCATTTTCTTACAATACTGTACGATTATCCCTATAAAAAGAGAATTTGTATTAAATGCTTTTGAACTGTGATTTAAATGTGTGAGTTTTATAAATAACTATATACATACTATTTAGCGGGAGCAGGTAGGAGTTTGAGATGCTGAAAAACTTTTGGGAAGTTCCTATGGGCATACCGGTGGCTAATACAACGGGAGGATCTGGGCTTGGACCTTCTGAGACTTGTTGGTTGTTGGAGTTGAGGTTAGAGAGAGTGCCTGCCTCAGCAATTAAAGGACTGAGTTCTTCGAGCTTCGTATCCTCAATTGTTTACCATGCACACCACATGACTCTATGGGCAGTTAACTTGATCTTGAAGCTTTCCGAGACTGGATGCTTACTCTGGATTGGCAGTGTTGTGTTAGTGTGGGTCGGATTGCGATCCCCCACGTGAGGTATAGATACCCTACCTGATCAGTGGTAGGCTCCTCACAGATTGAAGATCTGGTTACATAGTCAATTAGGATCCCTATTCTGGAGGATGTGTAACATTAGTTAAAGCTTGTGGAAGGGTCATATGTACTCATCGGAATTGCGACGGTGGTTCTCGGCAGCACATCGCGTGGGTCTAGGTGCATAAACTCTGTAGAGTTACAGTCAATGCGCATTGATATGTCCCATGTCAGGATACTGCCTAAGTTGTGCTTCTCGATGAGTGGTTTTGTTTTTTTTCCTCTACTTCTATTGCGAAATGATTTGGACTCCGACTTTGAGCTGTGGCCGAATGTGGAGATTATATCGGCATTTAAAATGAACCCCCATTCAGAGTAACTAAGATTCCTACAGGACAAGATAATAAAATTTGACTGTTTTAAAATAAAACTTCTTACATCTTTAAAATAAAAATGTTTTAACTTGCATTTAGCACTTGAGCCAACTTTCATCCTTAAAGCTACCCATGCATGCATACATTATTGCTAGGTAGCGCGCAGTTTGCTGAGTATTCACATACTCTAGGCTTTTTATGCCCATCTTTTTTAGAGATCAGCTAGAAGATCATTTCTGTCTGCCTTTCAGCTGAGGTTTGAGGTTTGCTCCTGCACCATAGTTGCCTGTGGAGGCCATCTTGGTGCTTGCTTATGCCTTCTGGAATCTCAGTAGTATTGTTTCGGCTTGGGATGTTTAATAAGTTTTATAGATGATCTTGTTGAAATAATTTATTCTATCATTGTTTACTCATTTTGTTATAATTTTTTGATTGATCACTTGTGACAAATGTACTTACCAACCTATTGGGATTGGTGAAAGTACATGAGATCGGATCTTACCGAGAGGTAAAAAAAACCTGGCCGTTACACCGCCGCATTAAATGAAGGATTAAACTTTAGCAATAAAGAGAATATGCAGAGAAACCGCATTAAACTTCAATTGCTCCATTTAGTGATCATCCTTTTTTCAGAGTCAATGATATCATCTATTTTTTATCGAAAGAGGGGCACTCATCCAATATATTTTGCTCACACGACAGCAAAATTCATGCCAACTTGTTCCTAGCTAAAATGTGTCATGTCATCCTGCATAATATCTGGAAGGATTAATTCCACATAATAATCTATACTTGTATGTCAGCGAAAAAAGATGCAATTAACCTGTGTAAATTGGTCAGTCAGAGACTCACCCGCCCAACACTCCATGTAATTTAGCAGGAAAAATCTGCATGAACAACTAAAAAAACGTAAAAAAACATTAATCAATAGGATAAGCAAGAATCAGCATTAAAAGAATAAAACCTTATATAAACGGCAAATAATATAACAATGTAAAAACGCCCATAAAATCATATATACCTATCGAGCTGAACATTATACCCTAGTAATATTTCCTCTCGAGGCCAAGAAACATTATGGTCCTCCCACTTGATGTTCTCAACATTCAATTTGTTATCGAACATGTCAATTGTTTTCTGTAGTCCATCAAGCTGCAACATAAAGTTGTTAAATATTTTAATAGATTTTATTAGTTAACTTCAAGCTACATTAAATATAAAGAATAATTTATAGAATTAAGAAATAGTAAAGTTAAATTATTATTAAATAAATCAAGAAGATACTAACAAGAAGATTCTGGTCGGCACGAGCATGTGTCCAACCTAGTGAATCTAATATTCGTATAATCCACTTTTTAGCATTCACATTGGTGAGATACCAATGTTTATCTTTGATGTTAATTGGAAGGAAAATCTGAAAATTAAGAGGTGGATATAGAATTAATAAACCATTAAAAAATGCATATACACATAGAACATGATTATAATGCTTGTTACCATGTCAGTCAACAAATATTGAGAAGTCATTTCTTGCATTGCTGTTGCCATGCTATTATCTTCTATTGGATAAAGTTCATCCATTCTGATATTCATATTACCACCTCTTTTTAATAAATCTACATGATAACAGAACCATTGGTCCGGTTCATCGAGTGATGATGAGTTTTCATGAGGTTTATGTAAGCATTAATAACCTATGCATAAAAAATTTATGGCAACATGAATAAAAAATACTATTTGAAAAAAATATATAGTAATAATTTATATTGTTAGTCATTTTGCCTCATCACCCAAGTGGGCTTGTAATAATATGAGACTAACTCGGAATGAGAGTCTCAGACTCACTGCCATGGTTATAGTCAAAGAGAAGTACATTTCTAGTGAAGAGTTTAATATCACACTTTATTAGTCATTTAGGATATGCTCTGAGTTTTAGGGACTCGTATGAAACCTGAAGCATGATAGATATGTAAAAGAAAGATTTGATAGACCATTTTTTGAAGGCATTCTTCTTTTAATGTTTTCTTTTATTTTTTTAACACATATAGTGAAGAATATTCCCCCTCATCTAATCAATGGTCTTATCTTGAAAGAGTTTTCCAATAACATTAAGGACGACTTTTATTCTCCTTTCTTTTGCACCCACACATTTGTGAACATCTAATTTCGAGATCCACAATAAGACCAAACTTTCATAAAAAATAAATATTTCTTTTTCTTTGATGCCTCTTTTTTCTAAAGATGAAACATACTTATATTTTTATCCCTCATTACATGACTCAGTTAAATATAAATAACAGAATTTTATTTGTGTAATCATATGCTCCCTCTATTCTTTAATTGATGTCGCCGTTGACTTTTAAATTCAACTTTGACCATTTGTCTTATTCAGAAAAATTAGAGTATACTGGCGCTTAAGTTATTTAAAGATTAATATATCTACCACCTTAATGGCAACATAAAGTAATAAAATTGAAAGCGTAGTTTGTTATATCGACAAATATAGCAAGTGGCTAGCTATGTTCATATACAAGTAAAACATTAATATTTCTAACACAACTCTATGTTTTAGTTATCTAGTTGTATATAAAAAACTTTTCTAATGAAATTAAGTATTCAAAAGGTATTTACTTCTATATATAACATCCAGCCAAAAGAACCCTGAACCGGCATAAAATAGAGGAAACGAGGAAAGCATGAGAGAGAGAGAGAGAGAAAGTCTTTAGTGGCTTTGCTTGCTGTAGCACAATGACCATGACTTTGTTGTGTACATGTTTATATAAATTTCAACAAAAAATTGCAAATATGTTGTGCATTATTTGATACACAATATGGCTATGAATATCAAAATGCACGCATGTGCGAGAAGATACTCTATCCATTCACTTTTATACCATTTTAGCTTTGAGTATGAGAATTAAGAAAAAGTGAAAAATTAGTAAGACAAAAATTTATATTGAGAAGTAAGAATAATAAATATTGAACAATAAAATTTGAATGCTAGAATGACTTAAAAATTAGAGAGAATTCCTTGTGTGCCATTGAAAAAACTCAAAATTCTTTCTTAGCCACTTGAAAAATGGTTTTTTCTTCTGTGCCACCGTTTGAAATTTTCATTCCCCTACATGCCACTTCCAAGTGAGTTTTCTTTTATCTTTTAGGGATTTATTTTTTCTTTTTCGGTATAGCTCAATGAAAGTCAACTTCTATTGCTTCAATATCCATGCCGATTTTTATGGTGATAGAACATATATCGATGGATAAATTTTGTTATTAGGTCCACTGCAAATTCAACATATATTATGAATTAAAAATTCCACGTTGTTTTAATTTACCTTAGTTTTTAGATGTGTTAAACAACTTGATAAAATTATAAAAAAATATCAGTAATTTTCTTTTGTGATCTAATATTTTACAAAAAATAGTTTTAGGTTACATCTTCAATGAAAAATATTTTAGCGTATTTTTCTACTCGGAGTGACATGTAAGGGAATGAAAATCTCAAATAGTGGCACAGAAGGAAGAATCATTTTTTCAATGGCTGAGAAGAAATTTCAAGTTTTTTCAGTGACACATAAGGAATTTTCTCTAAAAATTAACATGGGAGTAAGTAAATGCCATATGAAGAGGCAAAGAGGCTATAACGCTGGTTGGTACAGGGATAGGGTGAAGCCAAGGATCACTTGCATCCAGTGGAGACATTTCCTTCCGTGGCAGTGAAGACGACGGACGGCATGCCATGCAGCATGAATAGTGTATAGTGAGGAGCCTAGTTTGGCTGTTCGGCTTGCCTACTTGTACGTGATCATGTCCACAGGACGACTAATGGATCCCATGGGGAGATGCGCCAAATCTGCTCTGCTCGCCATGCAGTTCTCGTTGGAGGCTCATCATGGCCGGCGATCGTGTAATTGATCATTGAATTTGTTCCTTGGCTTGTTTCTCACTTGCAGGAGGACGACGAGAAGGACAACACAAGAGCCATGTTAAGATGGATCAAATCCTGTTGGCTTAAGCCAAGAACTTAATATCAGTTGCAAATTTTTCTTAAAAAACAAATAGAAAATAAATATAGTTTCCAAAACAGCCACATAAGTTACTTTCTAAAATGTCCACACGAGTTAATTATTAAAAAAATAAATTACTTTCCAAATTTAATACTCCCACAGTAATTAATTATTATGTGAGAACTTTTACCATGTACAGTATAAGGTAAAAGTCAAAAGACCAATCTAATCCTCAGGATCTATTTAAATGAATGGTCTACAATGATTTGGAGTCTACTTTAAAATCTGACTAATAGAATTGCATAAAGATATAGATACTATAGGTAAATGTGAGTCTCCCGTATATCGAGTGGCAAAAAATCAATTCAGCGTCGACAGCTAGCTTAACAATAATTCAGTCCGGGAATTTTGTAAGTTCATGACACTGAACCTGCATGCGTGTACAAGTCTCGATTTGGTTCACCATGAGAATTTTCTCCCAAGTTTGCCTGCCTGCACATCCTCAACTTTTCATGCAACTGCACAAGATCTTGCAATTGTGAGTAGAATACCAACATGAGACGTGCGCTTTCATGCAACTGCACAAGATCTCTCCTCCCGGGTCCTCTTCCCATGTATCCATACGCGTGAATTTTTATCGGATATTTTTTTTCTCGATGTAACTAATCTGATGAGCGATAAAATCCAATGAAAATTCTTGTTATGGGAGGACACAGAGGAGGGCGCCATGGGAAGAGAGAAGCCGCGTCCATTTTGGAGGTGAGGACTATCATCAAAGGCAGCTCTCGGTGCAGTAGTTGATGGGAAAAAAATTGTGTGGCCTCGTTGTCATGTACTCATGCTAATATAAAAATCAATGTTAATAACCGATGCAACGTAGCATCGATGCCACACAATTTTTTTCCGTAGTTGATTGAGTGGAAAGCAAACCTAGGTAGCTCCGGATTTCCCGTGGAAGGTTTTGGTAGCTCCAAACGTTTCGCTTTTTCGCGTTACGTTTGCCTGAAATAAAGGCGTGTATATGAGGCTTTTGCTGAATTGCTGCTACTTTGGAAAAGAGCTCCACCGACGAATGAATAATTTTGTGTAGCTGTATTTTCTCGAATTTTTACATGTAGCCGCAAAGGTTCCTGATGATAAATGGTTCAAAAAAAAATTAGAGAGAGTACCGAAGAAAGCTCTCTCCCACGATGCTACAACCACTTCCTCATCTCCTTCCGCAGATGATCACCTCACGTGATCTGTTTGTTGTCGATCGATTTCACGCTACTCCATCCTTTCCTCTGTCCTCCTCCCCGTCCGCCATCGAACCCTGCCCGGCAGGGACCGCGGAGGCGCCGTTGACGGTGGCACGCCGAACGATCGGCGCGGCCAAGAACGTCGGCGTCTTGTCCCCGGCCATGACAACCGCGACGAGGTCGGCGAACGCCGGCGACTTGGACCCGTCGCCGCCGCCCGCTGCGTCGGCACCGGAGGAGGAGTCGGGGTCACCAGCGCCGCCGAGGTCGCTGTTGAGCCTCCAGTAGGAGCAGACGAGGATGAGAAGCGCCAGCGTGATGAGGCCCAGCATGGCGGCCAGCCCGCCGAACAGGTACGGCACCGGCGAATGCCACGGCGACGCGGGTGGCGCCGCGGCTGGGGGTTGGGACGTCCCTGTGGGCGTCGACGCACTCGGTTGTGGTCTCATGGTGTTCCAACTTCGGTTGTAACTTGTGCTCTGGAGTCTGGCCTGCAGGCCGCCTCAGAATGTGTGTGTGGCAATTCTTGGAGGAGAGAGAGAGAGATGATCGGTGACTTGGAGCAGGGGAATTGAATGGCAGTGTTGGGTGGGGTTGATGAGTGGTATTTATAGAAGGCCACGGGTCATATTTTTATTAAGATTTTAAAAAAAGAAAAGATATTTGTTTCTCTACGCTTCGATCACTGCTTCAGTCTTCAGCACATACTGTGGACATAGCTCGCCTTACAGTAGTTTGGTCATTGCAAATTTGTTTCATTTTTTAGGACAAATTTGTTTCATTTTTTTTAAGCTACATGCGTCAAGAATTCAAGATCGCAGTTTCCTTTTCCTAGAAAACAGTTTTCGACAACGCTTGCTACTTAGTAGCTTGGTGACCGACGGCGTCGCCAATGCAACGTCCGGCGGCGAGAGGGAGCCGGCCGGTCGCGATCGGGCGGCCGGCGACGTCAACGAACGGAACAGCGACGTCGTCAGTTACGTTCCCCGTGATCACAGTTGCAACGGCCAGCCAGCCAGCCAGCCAGCTGCGGCTCACACGCGCACGGACGCTGCCAACGAACTGCCGCTGCTTTCAGCAAGTCAAACGCACACGGACGCCGTGCAGGCAGTTATTAGCAGGCGGCGGCGGCGGCGGCGGCAGTCACACGAAAGGTTCGCCGGCCGGAGCTGGTGGTGGCTGCAGGAGCCGGGACACTGGGACTAGTACTCCCTAGCTAGCTAGGTGATCGTCCGCGCTACGCAAGCCTTCCCGCGGTTTCTGCAGCCATGCGGAGAACTTTTGCCATCTACAGTAAACTCCAGCCCGGATCCGATGGTAATCCAGACGGCCAAGCAAAGCAACAGGAATATTTGCACGCACGTCACTTCTCACGTACGGAGTACCCTCCGCTGACGTGTACCCCCTCCCCATCTTCATATCCGGTTCGGCTGTTCCTCGGAGTGGTTCGTTAGCAAGAGTGCTTCAATCGAATTGCTTGCTTGCTTCGTCACCAACCAAAATCTGCTCAAGTAAACAACGCGCTAATAAGTGGTTGGTAAGGGTGTCAGAGGATCTCAGAGACACAACTTTCTTTTACTCCAATTTCTTAGTATTACGCCGTTACACAATCAATACTTTTTTTATTTCTAAATTATTATTGTGTGTTAATAATTGTAAAATGAAAAGAATCAATAGCGATACTACATTCAAAACATGATTTTTTTTAATAAAGAAAACATAACATGTTTCCGGCCTCCATAAAGCACACAGCCCATAAATCAGCTAGCTTAGCTACTTTTATTTTTAGCTGACCAATTTGATGCAACGTCAAATATAAGTAAATGTATGAGAGAAAATTTCCTCCCGTAAGTTTACATAAAAAATGAATCCCTAAGTTCCAAAATGGAAAACTTTTGAGGTGTTCTGAGAACGCAGATTTTTAAAACATAATAATAGAAAAATATAGGATTGAAGTTACATATGCTCTTAAATCATATGGAAAAAATATATAGACAATGCTCTAAAAGGTGCTTCGATGCTTCATAGAAAAAATACATGAATTTTATGGTTATATGTTCATTAGTACTCCCTCTATCCTAATATAAGCTTATTTATAGGACTAAGTAGATTGTGATACTTTGATTAATAATATCCAAAAATTTAATTAACCTAATCAACATAAAATTTACAAATCCTGTAAATAAGCTTTATTTGAAGCAGATAATACGAGAGAGCATAGGCAAGACGAGGATGGTTCATATTCCAAACTGTAAAAAGAATTTAGGAGGGGGTTAGATCTCATGCTAGAATTTCTTCAAATGTCATGAAACTTTTCCATCCTCTAAAATTTTAGAACAATCTTTTATTTTAAATGGCACATATAGATTTTTTTTTCGTTTAAATTTAATTCTTTTATTTTCCCACACGATTCCAATCGGGCAGCTGCCGGGTTCACAATCCAGATCCTCCTTCATAGTCCAGATCCTCCCCCACCCCAGTTCCTCGTCGCGCTCTTCCGTCGCCCTCTCTCCCCCACTGTTGCTAGAGCTAGGGTTCCATGGCTGGCGCCGGTATCCACCCCTACCACCAGCAGTGGCCGCCCGCTGCCGCTCCCCCGCCGGCCCCTGGCATCGTCCCGCCTCCCCCGCCAGTGCCGGGGGCACCCGACGCCGCCGCCGCCGCGGCGCGCCCTGGCGCTGCCGACGAGATTCGCACCATCTTTATCACCGGGCTACCCGCCGATGTGAAGGAGCGGGAGCTGCACAACCTGCTGCGATGGCTCCCTGGATTCGAGGCCTCCCAGGTCAACTTCAAGGGTGACCAGCCCATGGGGTTCGCGCTCTTCTCCTCCGCGCAACACGCCGTCGCCGCCAAGGCCGCGCTGCAGGTTCGGTTAATCGCGCTGTTTTGTTTTTCTTGCCTCGATGCCGGGAGAGGGTTTGGATGCGCCTGATATGATTCTGGGAATTTGTCATCTGCAGGATCTGGTGTTCGATGCAGAGACCAAGGCTGCGCTGCACACCGAGATGGCCAAGAAGAACCTCTTCGTCAAGAGAGGTGTGATTTTTTTTTTCTATGCTTCGTGCTCATGTTCCACTTGCTGTACCACAAAGTTGCGGAGGCAGATTGTAAAGTACGTTTTCTGGGGGGTGTGTGTGTGTGGTTTTGGGGGGGGGGGGGGGGGGGGGTTACTGGATTAGATAGCCTTATGGGGATGGGGATTGTGAAAGCATGTACCATTGGAGAGCATTGGCTCTGATCTTTCTCTTTGTTGACTGGAAGGAATTAGTTCAATGGAATCAGGAGCATTTCGTCATTTCCTTTTGTAGAAGCAGACATTGGTTGTGCTCATGCAGACTTAGGGGGCTCTATCTCAGGCATCAGAAAGTTATTTACAATTTATTAACTTATATAACGGTACAGTGTGTTGAAGAAATATACCCCATAGATACTTGTAACTCTATATTAGATCCCACAAAGCTCATGTTCTGGTTCTGGTACTTGGAGAGATTTTCTGTTGTATGGTAAACCTAGAGAGGACGTTAATTAGTTGGGGCAAATGTGAACAGTGACTAGAAACCATGGGCCTATGATATGTTTTCTTTTGCCCTTAATGCAAGAAACTTTTCTAGTACTCATCAATGCAGGAAAGGTCATATTTTAGTGGAGCTTTGATTTCAATTTTTATTCTTTACATCCTTTGTTTGAACTATGCGGAAATAAAAACTTTGCTGGACATGAATATATCTTCTGTTTTGCAATGCACTTTTGAATTGACAGAAATTTCTTTCATGCTTCAGCCTTCAGTTTTTATGTTGTGATAATACATTTACATGCAAAACCTTCTCACCTAGGAGTTTTATGGTTCTAGAATGCTTCACAAGTTATTGAAAGATGATAAGTTCTGTCGATGGTATAAACTTGCAGTTTCAACTTTCAAGAGTTTTGTTATTTATATGCTTGAACACTGCTAATATTTTGATGTGATCTCTTTTTAGCCCTTCTGCATTACTATTTATGTTCTTTTGTTCCATGGTTCTCCTATCACTAATTTTTTGCATGTGCTTTTGGATTGACACTATTATATCCACATTAGGTGTGGGAACTGATGCAAATGCTGTGGACCAAAGTAAACGCCTGCGAACTGGTGGAGACTACACTCATTCTCCTTATGCTCCTCCTCCATATCATCCACCCCCACCAGCTGTTTCCATGTGGGGGACTGCAGGGTAAATCGTTCTTTCTTTTTTTTCCATGTGGGGGACTGCAGGGTAAATTGTTCTTTCTTTCCACTCGTGCACTATTTTAATTGTGCAACAATAGGTTTATCATGCTTTTTGTGTTTTGATATGACTCAGTTATATTGCGGCACCGCCTCCTTATAATCCCTATGCTGCCTATCCCGTGCCACCGATAGCTATGACTTCACCTTCTCCTGTGCCAGGTCCAACTGCCTATGCTCCTGTGCAGGTAAATTCGACATGTTGGCTCAGTTTCAAACAAAAGGCTTGACTCTAATTTTGCATGACTTATTTTGAATCTAACACTGAAAGAACCAACATCAGTATGGTTTAGCCTGTGTATTTAATCATTTGTTTTCTCTGATTAATCTTGAATTTGTGAATAAATATTACACTGCATCTTTAATGTTAACTAGTTGGTTGCCTATGTGTTGCCACGGATACTAAAAAAATCTTATGGTGTAGCTAATTATCACTCCCCTGTTGTGCGTCCTCCTTGAGCCTCAGACTCATGACCCATAATTTTTGTCTGCACCCACAAGCCACCACAACCCAACAGTAGCAATTCTATTACCATCAATTTATCATGGAACCTGATCTATCACATGTAGAATTTGAGACATCAATATTTAACCATTTGTCTTATTAAAAAATTTCATAAAATATTATTTAATTTTATTGTGAATCGTTTTATTATTAGAAATATTTACACAAAATTTGTGAATAAGATGAATGGTCGAATGTTGATTTCTAAAAGTAGAAAACATCACACGTAAAGATTCAGAGAGATCAGATAAGCCGCACATGCTAATTCTCAGCTAGATTATAGCTCGCCTATGGAGATCTTTCATGGAGAAAGACCTAGGAGATCTAAATGAACTGGTGTTGGACTCCTCGCCACCGGGGCATGCGAGATGAGCTTGGGTGATGGAAACGTTGGCAGGTGCCGCTCTCTCTAGCTCTTGCCAAAGCCATTGTTGCACTCCTTGTCTGAGTTGTTCGTGCCTCCTTGTCATCCACCAACACGGCATGGTCGGGGGCTAGGAGCGGGGGAAGGTATGTGGCCAACATGTTACCTAAGGCCCACTGACGGGTCACGCCGCTAGCATGCATCACCCGGTGAGCTCTGCCTCCACTCCTCTGCCGTGCTCTCAAGCTCCGCTTGCTGTAACACCATCCGCGCACGATGCCGCCTGACTGGTCGTCCTCTATGACTTCTCCCAGAGGCCACCCACCTGGGAGGTCCCCTTCCTTCCTCCATCAAGCGAGCAAGTTGACACCCATTATGCTTGTCGGCGCATAGGGGGACAGGACAAAGATGGAGGCTCATTGACGCAGTTGAACGTCTAGCCTAGGATGAGGTGGTGGCGTGGCTCAAGGAAGGCAAGGATGGCTGTTGCTCGGTGCCCAAGAGAGAGAAACGGGAGGAGCTGCCCTGATATTGGATGGCAATCGGATGGCTCAAATTAGTAGATGGAAAAAGGGGCATTATGACCAACAGAGTCTTTGAAAGTAGTAGTAGAGATAAAATTTAACAATATTCAGATGTGAATCTCCTTTTTTTTTTCTTGCTTTCATCACTTTTCATATGAGCCACCATTGTTTTACAGTTCCCCAAAAGTAGGGTACTTATTGCTTACATCATACTGATCCTTTCATCATTTTTTTGGCTCCTCTTTAGTTATCTATGATTCACATTTGAATGATTTGATTACAGTAAATTAGGCCCCTATTTCATGCAAGAATATATATACTAATTGTCATGTCGTTTAAGTCTGCCTCATTCTTCCTGTCTTACTGTGGAAAGTGTTATAAAAAAACTATAATCTCTTGACCACTATCTATATGTGCTCGCAAGTTGCTTTTGAAGTGGTCTATTGGTATCTATCTGTAATGGGTCGTATACAACGTTAATGCTTGAATGAATTTAACAAAAATATTTGATGTCTGATTATTGTACTTATTTATATGCAGACAGTTATGTATTACTCATGACCACTATCTATATGTGCTCGCAAATTTCTTTTGAAGTGGTCTATTGGTATTTATCTGTAATGGGTCGTATGCAACGTTGTAATGCTTGAATAAATTTAATAAAAAATATTTTATGTCTGATTATTGTACTTATTTATATGCAGACAGTTATGTATTGCTGCAGCATTTAATGTATAGTAGGAGTCTTTCATCAACATTAGTAGCTGCCTGGCTAGTCCATGCCCACTCAGGATTTTGATTGCTACAACTTTTGATAGGGCACTCAATTTTTTCTTTTTTCTGCAGAACACAAAAGATAATCCTCCCTGCAATACCCTTTTCATTGGTAATCTCGGTGAGACTGTAGTCGAAGAGGAATTGCGAAGTCTTTTCAGTGTGTAAGAATCCACAGTTCAGCAAAACACATACAATCTAAAATTTATGTATTTTTTCGATAGACATGGGTATAGAGCTGCTGTTAATTTTTTATATCAGAATATCTTATTTTTCTCAATATCGTTTCAGGCAACCTGGTTACAAACAAATGAAAGTGCTGCGACAAGAAAGGAACACAGTTTGTTTTATTGAATTTGAAGTAATAACTATTTAAAATGGCTTAACGATATTACTACAATGGCTGTCTTGGCATTCTTCTCATGAATGTTTCAATGTGTCTTTAGGATGTTGGTACAGCTACAGCTGTACACCAGAATTTACAGGGTGCTGTTATTCCTAGTTCTGGTCGTGGTGGAATGCGAATTCAATATCCTTTGCTAGTTGCCTGTTATTATTCTTGAAATAAACAAATTTTCATCATTTTATCAGTTTTGTAAACTCTTTACATTTACAGTTTTCACTTATGTTATTTACAACAGTAACGACGACCACAACAAAAAGGCCTTTTAGTCCCAAGCTTGTAGGGTAGACAGAAACCCACGATAACAACAGAGGGTAGAGGAAGATAATTCATCATTTTATTTCTTAGGTGTATATTACTTGTCTCTGATTTTATGTGTTTTGTGGGATCCCTTAACATCTTGAACGTTCTCGAAGAATCCTTATGGGCGAAGGAAGGATTATGCCGGTGGCAACATGAATGGAACCCCTGCGAATTGATAGCTGCTTGAAGGGGGATGTATCTTAAACCTTAGCATATCATGGATTCCATGTTCCTCCATCGTACTAGTCTTCTGCATGTTTCTGTTCAATGCTTTGTTTCTCATTTGTGACACCACCATCTTCATTAGGTGGAGTTTCTGGGACATCATCATCATCGGGTAGAAGTTGCATTGTCACCATTCTGATGTTGACTTTACATTATATGTAGCTTGAGAAGGCCATGCTGAATGTCACCTAGATGTGCATTTATCATGTATACTTTGTAGTATTCTATAGTTTTCTGTATGCAGTGCAACATTTATTGTGCTCATGTTATCATCACATTTCAATATCTACATGTTGTAATAGAGTTATTCCTCGTCTGCTAACGAGTCAGGATGGGGGGCATGATTTGTAGCATCATGTCATGGCATATTCATGAGGGAATGACAGTTGATAGACATGACATGGCATACTCATTCCATGAATTCTGGAGCATTGCCATCCCAAGAAGCATGCAATCATCCATTGCTCATTAACTGCGTTAATTCTTTAGTATTGTTTTCCATCCAGGCTTAGAGAGACTAACAATGACCATAAAATTGAATATCGGTGCAACACTTTTCACGTTTCTGCAGCAGGTGGTGAGATGCCAAAGTTCGCTTGCGGTTGGTAAGAGAAGTTTAGATTGTGATGAGAGGGGGTAAGCAAAGTCCAGTGGTCTTGCAAAGATGGTTTCGAATTTTGATCTGGATGGGCACGGAGTTACCTGATTGTAGAGGATTACCCGACTGTGCAGCTTCACCCACATGTAGCTCTACTATTTATGTTGATTATTTTTCTTGAGTGACTTATTTGATTAGTTTTGGAACAGTAATGCTGGAATTTGCTTTCGAAAATATTCATTTGCCTTCGTCTACATGCTTGTTCCTGGGTTCTTACAATGGAATTTGGAGTCTACAAAGTTGGTGCCCGTTGGTCAGTTGTGGTTCACATTTCATACCGTTTCAAGAATGAAAGGGCGGACATCAGTCTTGTTGCCAGTGCTCCCTCCTCTCAACATAAGTGAAGCATCCGAATAGAAAAAATATTGCTAGACCATGCATTTTCTCTACGGACACTTGTATACCTATCAAATTAATTATAAAAACTGTCTTATTTTTATAATCTTTTACATTTGGAGATAAATTTAAATACTTAAATCCCATGTGAAAAGCTTTTTAGGCTGAGCTTGGAGAATTGATAGGCTTTATAGCCAGAGGCACGACATGTTAGGATGTGTTGTTGGGATTTTCACACGTTGCTAATGCTCCAGCTGTTTATGTTCCCTAACCTTGTATTTGCTTCTCTAAACGTTCTAGTTCGACTTAGTCGTACTGTACATCTAGAACGTATCAACATTTGAGATTCTTCATTGTGCCGAAAACAAACGTGATGATTTTTCCTTCAATTCCGTTTTCATCAGCCAGGAAACAGTACGGTCAATAATACCGTCCTAAACTTACAGGAATTTCAAGTCTGAACCCGTCCAAACCAAAGAAAATGGAACAATTGCATTCCTTCGATGCATGTACATCCTCTACTAGATATATATAGTCACGAGTATGGGCAAAGCTTGATCAGACTGCCTGGAATTCATCGAGCTTCCAAGCTACTAGAAGCCAAAAAAATTTTGGTGGCAGCTCCAGCGAGGCCAGCAGAAAATCTAACGGTCCCCACCATTGATTATCAGTGAGGGGTAGGGTACCTTCTTTATATCAACAAATGTCGAATACTCAGAGCTAAGTGGTTGCTTCCATGGCTCGCCATCCATCTGCATGTATGCGTCCCGCCATTGACCACCTTTGATCTCTATTCGGATTGCTGCTGCCTGAAAATTGCATTGAAGAATCAGTTAAGTGATTCCTTCTTATGTTTTCATTTCTGTAAACTGAGTACATTTCTGAGACCTAATGCTTTGACAAAACTACCCGCATATGTCAGAAATTCTTTAGCCAAAAAAAAAAAAAACACAAATTCAGGATCTCCATATTTTGTGAACTACAAACTTGTGAAATTACGTAAAATAACAGTGTCCTTGTATGCTAAATTAACATACTTCACCCAATAAAAATATGTACCGGTACGATATCATTCATACACTGAATTAAACATCCTACCCAAAATGGCACAGATGAAAAAATCATCTGTCTTCTAGGGAGATGAGCAATACCAGTAAATTCTCTGAAATACAATCGTCCTTTTGAATAGCCAATCAAACTACTTATGCAGAGAGCCAGTACCTGAGCTATATGCTTGGCAGATATAAGTTCCACCATCACGAGAGATGCATGCCACCCTTGCTTCAGTCCAAATATTTCGAGGAGGCCATCATCTGACTGAGCTTCAACAAATCCTCGCTATTGGCATAAATGAATGTACCATAAGACAATGGTAACCCAATTGAGGATATAAATGGTCAAAATAATTTAATCCACACACTTTTTCCAAATATTCAGGCTTCAATTGCCCCCATGGGTTCCTTCCGCTTGCGTAATTGTGGAGGTTGAGTGCAACAATAGCCCTCACACTGCAAAAAAAAATTTGAGTTTCATATTCTATGCATAAGCTCAAGCCAGCCCAAACAGTGTCAGCTTGCCTTGAGGGTACGGGAATGTTCTCCCACTCAGAGCTGTCCATCCTCTTGATAGCTAGACGAATAATGTTCCTCAATCCCCTGCATATTGAGAACAATCTGAGAAAGTAGGATAAAGCCTATGCTACTATGGACTTGGTAATTAAGCAACAGTCGAAACATCTTGATAATCAATAACTTGAAACTTTAAAAGCAAGAATTCTATAACAGAGATTGCATTTTGCCATTTTGGAGGCATGAATGAATTGGGCAATAATAATGGATTGAATGAAAATTGAAAGTCTTAGCTAACAAAATATAATTATATGAAAGATAACTGGGACTTCCAAGAAAAGAAACTGAAATCCTGTATTTTTGGACACAAACTGTAAACTCGACTAATCCTAATCCGCAATTACCAGCAAATGAACAGAATCAGATTAAGGTGTCAGTGTAAGTTAACATGGGATGTTTTCAGAGACAAGGTCTCCATTGCACTAGATGCTATTCTTTGAATGGAATGGAATGCCAGTTTTTTGACCTTTGAAAGAAAAAGAAGACTACAAATTTAGGCATTCAGCTGCGTACCTACAGCTGAAAAGGTTCTGTGGTATTTATTTATTAAGAAGAGCTCAAATGTAGCCTGGTCAAGTCATAAAACACAATCCTATAAAAGCTGTTTTTGAAACAAAAACCCTGACATTAGGACTCACACCATACTTGAAGGTTTTGGTTTAGTATGGATACATTATTATGGTTATTTTTCAAAAAAAATCTGAAAAATATTAGAATAGTCACTTGAATAGAGGTGTTGGCAGACATGTTACTTGGATAAAGTAAGACAAATTAAAAATAAAAAAGAGCATCAGCACCATACCTTAGTTCAGGGTCACTAATGCACTGTGTAAAGAACCATCCTTGCTTGCAGGTATATCCTGCGTAAATTAACTGCCATAAAATCAGCCGATTAGTATTTAGTTAGAAACACTCTGGAATACAGGTCACAGGGAATATTTCAAAGTTGCCACATGGAAGTGTCTACTAATGTTTCGGCATGCCATCATAAAGTAGTCGCTATTTTTTCAATGATAAAGTCCAATTTACTCCACACAGGTATAGCTAAAGTCCAAATAACCCTCTAAACTATGTTTTAATTTATTTTACCCCAGCAAAACATTATTTTGGGTCCATTTACATCCTCATGCAATTTGTCTTTTTTAATTATCCGTACACAAGAGTAATCTTAAGATGAAACTTTATGAGATGATAAAGCACATCATAATACATATTAGAAAAATACGTCTTTAATTTTTTACAATTATTTTGCATACAATTTTGTATCCCAAAGATTAATTTACTATTAAATTACTTTATAAAAATAATGATAAAATTATAATCATTTTTTAAATATGTGTTATGATGTGTTTTATAATCTCATAAAGTTTTATCTTAAGATTATGCTTGTGTACTAAGAAACAATAAAGACAAGTTGTATGTGGGTTTAAATTGATCCAAAATCACGTATTGATGGGGTAAAATAAACAAAAACATAATTTAGGGGGTTATTTGAACTTTGGCTATACTTGAGGGGAGTAAATTGGACTTTATCCTTAAATCAATATAACATTAGCATGCTATTGTTTTTTCTTGTCTGATACTGCTGTCAGGTGTCAGCCCTGGCTCAAGCGGGGTGGAATGCAAAAAGGACTTTGTGTCTTTGTCTTTTTTTAGGAAGAGAAGTGAAATATAAACACATTTCTCCAGAATTGGTAGTGGTCTTTTAAGTGAAGGTGAGGGTTTTCTTCCTTTGTTTCTTAACTTGACACGGGAAAGAGGTTAGTTATGCACTGCAGCTAAAATTTGACTAGTATTATAGTGACTGCAAATACTAAATGAAGCAACATTTGTAGTATTGAAAGAAATGTGACTTTGGCTAAATAAAATTAAGTATTTTTACAGTGTATAGTACTATCTCTATCCCAATGGAAGCTTATTTTTAAGTTTTGTTGACTATGACTTTAACCAATGATTTTGATAAATTTAATTAATTTTAATAATATAAATTATATATATTATGAAGGAAGCTACTATTCTTCACCCTGAGTGAAGAATAGCTTATTCTTCAACCGGACCCAAATCGGCCCAGCGCGCGCCCCCAATCGCGCCCCCGACTGTGTTCCCGACTGCGCCGACCCACGCCCCCGCA
>BCLF01000089.1:278564-298936 GCA_001602275.1 Zoysia japonica | reverse complement strand
CCGCGCTAAATTCTCGGTGTGAGACGCCCCCACCCCGACACTGCCCACCGCCAGCGACCACCACCGCAGCCGGCGCCGCCCCACCCGCACCGCGCCCTCCACCGCCGGGCCTACCTTCCTTCATTTTCTATGTCCGGTGGCAGAGAGAATGAGATTTGGGGGTACAAATCCATGCAGTTAAGGGATTCTCCGGTGACGATGACGACGGCGGCTGCGCCACGAGCTCGGCTGAACCTTAGAAATTATTGAATGCAATGACGTGATCTGAACTGATGAAAAGAAATTACTGACGAAACCGAAGCAAATTACTGACGCGATCGTAACAAAAAATTACTGAAGGTAAGCTAATGAAAAAAAGTTGGTCGGTTGGTGGGCGCGGGTCGCAGACGCGCGCGAGAGGGGCGCGGGGGCGCGCCGGTCGGTTTT
This sequence comes from Zoysia japonica, assembly GCA_001602275.1. Lineage (NCBI taxonomy): Eukaryota > Viridiplantae > Streptophyta > Magnoliopsida > Poales > Poaceae > Zoysia > Zoysia japonica. The sequence goes on along the minus strand of BCLF01000089.1, from coordinate 298,510 downwards.
GGTCAGTTGGCTTGGTCGTTAGCTGGTTAATTGGCTATGGGTGAAGAATAAGCTATTCTTCACCTAGGGTGAAGAATAGCAAATGTATATTATGAAAGTACATCTTCTGATGAATTTTAAAGTACAAATACTAGGTTTTTAAATTTAAAAGAATCTATAAAAATCATTGGTCAAACTTGTAGTCAACAAAACCTAGAAATAAGCTTCTATTGGGATGGAGGGAGTATGAATTTACTGGCTAGCAAATTTCAAAGTTCTCATAACAAACTTGAATGGAAAATTTTGTACCTAGACCAAACTATCTAGTGGATTAGGCACGCCTTTAGGCCGCAAAAACCTAAATTTTGGGATTATCACTTTTTCTAAATATATATTTGTAATCTTTAAGCTGACTGTTTTTATACTTCGGTGTGAAGCCAAAAGAAAAGGAGATAAGCACAACATCACGAGATCCAGAAAGATAAAGATTAATTTTAGTAGGTTCAATATTCTGGGTTGTTAGTTTGCTGCTTCAGATACCTAACTGGTGCCTATGGCTATAAAGGTAGTTGAAAGAAGATTCGGTCCTCTTCTTGAGCTGTGGGCAGATGCCTTTGACACTGCACTATTCCAGCGAAGGTGGTTCACTGTAAACAAACAGAATAAGAGATGTCGCCTGAACTGTAGTCCTTGTTCATTATTATTGCCATAAGAAAAACAACGTGCTTCATTACCCATTAGTAGAAACTTCCTGTCTTGGCTTAGCTAACAATTAAATTTTACAGTTTTCAAATCTTAGCTGCATATGGCGATTCTCTCCTTCTTGTTAGGACTGATTTATCGTTCTGTCGGTTATCCAGGAAAGACATAAACTACCCCTATTCTTGTCTTTATAAAAAAAATGGTAGCAAGATAGTTTGTCAACTTTAATTTTCACTAAATTGACTGCATATCAGCAATGGATGGGCATGCCGGCCGAAACTAAATGATAAATATGGAGGCTTCGACTGATGAGCTATTGAGCTGCCAAAAATGTAGGAAAGGGCATCCCAAAGATGATTACCTTATTAGATAATGGTCCACTTGCAAGGAATGGCTTCTCGTCACGTAAATTATGAAATCCATAAGCCACTTGAGCATCCATTCCTGCCTCAAAAAGAAGTGCGTTCTCAAGTGCATAGTTGAAGAAAACTATGTAATGAACATATTACATGAATTCAAGTATTGACGAACAAAATCCTATCCATTTTATGTCCTAATGTCTTAACACCGTTTTCTCTGATGCTGACAAAATAACTCAAAGGATAACAGAAGAGGAAACAACTCTTGATAGACGATACTATCTCATTGTCTGGTAGTGTGAAGAATGTATTGTCATTAGTAAATAAAAAATAAATATATCAGCAAAAAAAGTCCTATTGTTCTTTTTTAGAACACGTTACTGGTAGTTATCCACACTTGAAGCAGTTTGCACCTAATGTTCTAAGCTGAACAAACAAATGACATGATCTTAACTTTCTTAAGATACTTCGAATTAATATGAAGCAACATATGAAAGCATGATGGATACTCAGATGGATCAAATGGATAAAATATTATTGTACCTATAATATACTATATAAAAGGTATGTTTTCTGTTGAATTAATAATCTATACATTCTAAGGAGACACTAACCAAGTTCGTGAACAAAATGGACTTCGTAAAAAGTACCTATGCTGAAATAATTATAGAAAACACCATCAAAGCAGGACACTGTCTCAGGCAACTCTCCCTCAGCAGTGCCATCCTGCAGGTAACAGAAATTTATAATTAGCATAGCAAAAGGCATTGCTGCTACAGTCCAAGAAGATAGCGTAGAAGGATTGGTCCATTACGTCATAAAATGTGCACTCTCCTAGATGTCTAAGGGAGTGAGGAAGGTCCAATTCTTCTTCCTCTTCTCCATCTTCAGGCATAGAAACAACAACATGCCAACTGCACAAGCACAAACAGAATATGAGCCATTGCCGTCAGTAAATAAATTGAGGCAATATCTACTTTGAGAATAAAAACAGCAAGCCATGGATATACAGAGAAATAAAGGACCATGTAGCAAGCTAGCTAAATGGGAAGCTATAGAGATAGCAAGGTCAAAGCATGAACTATCTTTCATATTAACAATTATTCACAATTTTTTTTTTAAATTGACACGAAAACTTCTAGGATGCCTTAAAAAAAGATTTAATCACCACATGATGTTCCACTAAAGTAACTACCCCAAAGACAGCATGTTAGTCAACATTGCACTTCATTTCTTAAACGAGTACAGCCCTCTTAATGAATTAGCAGACTGCATGCAAAAAATTGTAAAACTAAACATATGGCTACCCTTGGTGAAGTTTGCACCATTCAATTGCTCATTTGATATGTATTAAAGTTGACACTGATACCGAGGTAGTATGTATACAGATATATCAGACTCACCTGTCTAAACAAGAAACTGAGCCAAAAATAGCCTTGTAGAGGGATCGCTTAGCAGCTGCTTTCCATGAGAAAGAAAAAGAAGCACCCTGAAATTAACTGTTACGTGATGAAAAAACTTGCAGTAGTAGGTTCATAAGGACACTACGAATGAAAGAGAACCTCTTACCCAACCAAAGCTCCTTGAGAGATCATTTCCAGTTCCAAGTGGTATGACACCTACAGGAGGAACAGGTTCCCTGTTCTGAACATATAGATTTCCTAAACAACCCAACACCCAACCTACTGTACCATCACCTCCTGCAACCTAGGAAAGATGAACTGCAAGTGTTTAGAAGATACAGACTTATTTTCCTTTAACTCAATCAGAGTCTGAGTTAGTTTTTAAGCTACCTACAAGTTAGTCCTCAACTTTAAATTGTACTTGTACAGGTTTTGTATTTCTTTCCAGAGTTTCTGCTTGTTATCAATAAAATCATAGAAGTAGGGGCTTCCCCACTGTAATTACCCTAATCAGAGTCAATGCTCAAAATGTACTGAAATTATAGTTTTTTCTTGATGAAAAAGAAAGAATAACATTAATTTTAGATCTTATTATGGCTTAAAGGCCTCTACAGAAAATGTTATGAACAGGATTTGTCACTATATATCCCATTTGCAATGGAAGACAAGCATGACAACAAACTTAAACATGATTAACGGCTAGATCCTAGATTCATTAACTCTTAACCACTTGGCCATGGTGGAAACCCATGTTTTTGTATTATGAGGGTGTTGCAGGTTACTCTAAGACTTCTCGGTTTGATGAAACATCATAATGTACATCTTGCTGATCATTCCTCCTACATCCTTTTTACACTAGGATTTTTACACTTTAGGATGCATATGATCAAACTAGTGCTGCCTTCAAATACATAAAGAAAATGGAAGAATGTGTAACTAATGCTGTCTTTTTAAAGCAGTTGCACTCGACAAGGTTATGTGCGTACCACAATTCTCAGATTATGGCGTATGGATCTTGCACTATGATCTCCATAGCTGGCAAGTTGTTCCAGACAAGCCAAACCATATTCCACAAAGTCTGAAGGCTTTACAATAGTAAGATCAAAAACCTGGAGATTCAGTAAAGATGAAAATTTAGTGCCTAACCATCTCAATATTTCATGAATAAAATAGAGCAGTCCCAATCAGCTAGATATTGAAAATTGTGTTGGATTCATTGTTCTGCAACAGAACAGTGCTATATCATCAATTACTTATGCTGATCAATTAAAAGGCAATATCCTCAGATGTAATATTAATATAATTGAATCCGGCAGGTTAAAATGTTTCTAAACTACATAAACAGGATCCATTCATGTGCTCAGTGACAGCATAACATAGACATAGGCTAGTATAGCACGAATTGGTCATTTAACCAATGTAATTCCCTCATGATCCACTATAAAATCCCTGGTGTATCCATCACAGCAAAACTGAAGCTTTGTACCAATTAACTATTACTCACTTAAAAATTAGGCTCCAATTTCAGTAGGCAAATATGTTAACAACTACCAGTAATCCTTGCAGGAGCATCTGCCATCTTTGAACAAATGGAATTGTGTTAGATCTCTAACAATAATTTCTCTCTCATATACTTTGGATATTAGTTTCGTGACACAATGGCAATGATGGCAACCTCAGAGGTTCTTGACTATCCGAATGGGCATGTTGTCACCTGTACTAATCAAAGAAAATGATATTGCCAGCTTCTCACTGTGACAGCTGAGTGCATCCTCCTCTTCTTTTTAAATATCAGCAGTACTTCCTTCTTATCAGGGATGCAACCTTCCTCCAATATAATCCTAATACCAATGTCATGCTATTTTGCCATAATATCTTTCATGTGGGGATGAGACAGATCTCCAACAATGAATTGCAACAATCAGGTGTCTTGTCAAGTCCCTTCTCACACATTAGGTGCCTCCTCGCATAAGAATGCCAACCGGAGGCAGAATAAATATTAGCAATAAGTAAATAGGCACCGCTTTTGTCAGGCTCCAAAATAATCCACTTCTTAACAATATTCAGCCAGTTCTACATTTTTGTGAAACCTAAAACCAGCCATTAGAGCCCCCAGATCAAGGCATCAGGTTTCATGAGCATTTTCTCAATCATATATGCAGCCTCATTGAGCAAGCCATTTTGTGCAAGAACGTCTACCATGCATTCAATAGGGTTCAATCTTTGGTTTCATGTGATACTTCCTCACCAGGAAATTGAAAAATTCCCGAACCTTTTCAGCCAACCCCACATACAATGTCATCTGGCTTGGCACATTAGTTCTCCACCTGCGAGAAGAGCAACTATGCCTCTGATCCTCAGCCATGCATTGCAAGTCCTTTTATGATTGTAGTCCAAGCCAGCACATTCTTTACCTTCATTCCCTCAAACATCTCTGTTGTAAGCTGCACCCCACCACGCTTGGAATATGTATTAACAAAATAGTGCCTAGAAACACGGTGATCCCAATGCTATTTGCCTTCAGGTAACCATGCATCCACTTCCCCTGCTCTAACGCCCCATGCTGCGCACATACCGTGAGCACTCCTACCAGCAATGTATTGTCCGAGCTGACACCCTCCGCTTGCATCCTGGCGAACATCACCAGCGCGGCAGCACCTCCTTCCATCCCCAGCCAGGATATAGAGAGCCCGGGAGTTCCAAAGACTCAGCATTCCTTGTAGGAATTTCGTCAAGCAGATCCCGAGCGTCGGTGATCTCTCGGCTGTCCCGGCCTTCGCGTAGGCCGTGATGACCGTGCTGAACGACGAAGCACAAACGGTGGCGGCAGTCCGCAGGAGCGAAGACCCACGTGGACGCGGATGAGCGTGTTGCTCACGAGGAGGAACCACTCCAGATCGAGCATGACGGCGTGGGCGTGCACGGCAAGCGCGAGCAGCGCAGAGCCCGGGGTGGCGGGGGACAGCGCGATGGACTCGAGAAGGGAGGGGAGCATACGCGGGGTGGGGAGCAGGCCCGCGCGCGGAGGTGCGCCTAGAGCGGGAGCGCAGGGTGCGGGCGCGCGGAGCAGGAGAACACCCGGTTAATGCGTCGTGCAGCTCCGCTCTTCCGCAGCCGCCCTGATGTGGTCGGCACCGCCAGGATCCTCGAGACCGACCGACCGCGCGTCGCCGCTGCCGCACCGCGACAGAAGCTCTACATTGCGCGCGACGCCGGCCATATCATCGATTCATCACAGCTCTATCGCACGGGCAACGGCACGCAAAATGAACGGCCTTACAAATGAGAGAGAGAGAGAGTATGATGTGGATATTGACCTGGTCTTCACCAATTAGCTCCTGGAGGCGGGTCTTGAGGACGGGGCCGAGGCGTCCGCCGCTGCGCGGGTTGACGAACGCGACGAGCGGTGATTCTGGCGCGTCGTCGCGCACCGCGCTCACGTCAAACCAAGGGCTTGCGTCCGCGCCGTCGTCGACCATCCGCGCGGCGGGGTCCCCGGCACGCATCGCGGCCTGCATGGCGGAGCGGAGGCGGCTCGGGAAGGCGGCGCGGGCGCGGAGGTCCTCCTTCTCGAAAGCGGACGCGGCGGCGCGACCGAACCCGCAATTGCGGAAGGAGAGCGACTCGATGAGCGCGCCCACTAGCGGCGGCGGCGGCGGGGGCGTGGGCGACCGAGGATCCTCCCGGTCCCGTTCCGCGGGCGTCGGCGACGACGTCGCCGAGGAGGAGGACCAGAGCGACGACATGGTGAGGGTGGAGAACGGGCCAGAGTAGGACCGCGACCGCGATCGCCACCGCGGCCACGGCCGCGGGTTGAGGTCCGGGAAATGCGTCGTGGGAGACGTGGGAGCGCGCGACGCGCGGCGGTTGAGGCGGACGACAGGGCAGGAGGAGCTTTTGTATGGGAGGCAGAGGAACGAGGCAGGCTGAGCGACAGCAGGTTTTTTTTCTTCTTAGCTACAGCAGTTTTGACAAAAGAGTAAATTTCCAAAACTACAGTTAGTTTATTAAAACTACTCCGTATTACAAAACTACATTTTTAAGAAAGTATTTCGCAAAATTAAAGATTTAGACCTTTGGAATGTGAGATTTTTTTTTTCTGTTTTCTGTATTTTTCCTGTAAAATTAAACTAATTTATGTAAATTTTATGTGTGATTTTTGTGAAATTTCTGAGTCCAAAAGAGTCCTTAGTACATCTATATATCACAAAACTACGGTCTCCTTTGGAACGCAGGAATTTCACGGGAATCTCACATGAATTTTACAAAAACCAGTTCAATTTCACAGAAAAAACTCAAGAAATAGAAAAAAATCACATTTCAAAGGAGGCCTACATATTTAATAAATTGTATCGTAAAACTACATATTTTGTGACTGGTGTATCATAAAGCTACAGAATTAAGGAGTCGCAAAATCTGAAGTTTTGTAATACAACACTCACAAAATATGTAGTTTTGCGATATAATTTCTTAAATTTGTAGTTTTATGATACAACACTCACAAAATATGTAATTTTGCGATATAATTTTTTAAATCTGTAGCTTTGTGGTACATTGACATACTAAATTTGTAGTTTTCTGAAATTATATGTTAAATCTGTAGTTTTGTGATAGTTTGACAAACTAGTTGTAATTTTGTGAAATTTACTCTATGACAAAGCATCCAAACGGTCCCAAGTCATGTTTGAGTTATGTTTAAACTAGTGTGAAATCAATCGAAAACCGCTGCAAATTTAAAAATCAGAATTTGAATGACAGTTGGCCGAATGAAAGTTGCGAACCAATTTTTATCGGTTTTTCGTTTTCATTTGATTGAAACTTTCAACATTTAAAATCAATCGGTTTCACCGGCTTACCACTCGATTTTACTAGTTTATTGTTTGATTTTTAAATTTTAAATTTTTAAATTTTTTAAAATAAAAACTAGCCTACTGCCATACATGTTTCACCAAAAACTGTAAAAACCGAGCAGTGTTCATCAGTTATGTAAACATTGTGTCCCATACCATATTCTACAGTGCATTATAAAAAATTAAGGCTTGTTTATTTGAAACCTTGTCCTTCAACCAAACACATTAAAAAATATATATTATTATATCTATTATTCTTGTAAAGTATCAATAAGTATGCATCGTCTCTCAACCAAATAAAAGTCCCAAATAGGACCAAATGGATAAAAAAAAAGGGATTATAATGCTTTTACCTCTACTTTAGAGCTTAATTATGATTTTACCTATATTTTTTAAGAATTCTAATTTTACCCTTATTATTTGAAAACAAACAATCTGTTTACCCCTACTTTTAACACCATTAGCTTCAGTTTAAAAAATAAGTAAAGAAAATAAATAAAGTTTAAATAAAACAACAAATGATCATTCCATGAAAGATTATACAAATTTTACTCAAATTTATAATATATTCTAAAAAATATTTCAAATATTGACAAAATACTATTGCATATGTTTGTTATACCTAAATATTATCAATGTTCATAAAAGTAGGGTAAAAAATCATAATCTCCCCAAAAAAAATTTATCTTGCAAATATTATATGTAACACCGTTATGTTGTTTTAATGCAGCAAGGTAAACTTCTCCTTCACTTTAAAAAACAAGGGGCAAAATCACAAAGCCTAAAAAAAACCATAAAATCATAATTAAACTCCAAAGTATGAGTAAAAACACAGCCTCTAAAAACTTACACTCACTATGTTCGAATCGATGCACCAAATGGATAAAATTTATGTTGATTATCACTAATTATAATTAATCGATGCACCAAATGGATAAAATTAAATTTACACTAACTTATCAAATGCAATCTTATATTATTATTAATATGTTAAAAGAGAGAGAATTAGCATGAGCTTATCTAGTAAAATTTATGGGTCACTCCATACAATATCTGTCAGGAATATTTCTTAAAATTTCATATCTATGTCCATAGATGTATCAACCAAACAACATGAAAAAACCAAGAGCTCATTTGGAACGAAGTAAAGGGGAAAGTTCGTAGGAAACCAGTCATCCAGAAGCGTATCAAACTGCTCGTTTGGAATGGAGGAACTGCTTCTTTCGTTCCGGAGTAACGACAGCGCGTATGTTTCACGGGAAATTGGGAATGAAATATTCCACTCTGACCCAAGGGAATCGCTAGCGCGCTCTCTTTCGTCCTTACGCTCCTGCCCTCTCATCTCTCTCAGCCATGGCGCCCGCTCCCCTCCGGCTTGCGTATGTCCTTCCTCCCGGAGGATGAGCTGCTGGATGACACGGCTGGGTTCTCGCTTCGCAGTCCTGCTCCTGGCCGAAGGTGGCAGCCGCGGCTACGACCAAGAAGGCCGCCACTTTCCCGCCATCTCTGACGCTAGGGTTGGTCCTTCACTCCAGGTTGCTCCTCCACACAAGTCCATAATCTACACTCTACTCTTATTTGTGCTGTCGCTAGGTTAGTATTGGCTACAGTGAATTTAATCCACCTTCCATTCTTAATTCTTCATTTTGCTAGGTCTGATGGATTTGACTTTACAATTTGATGAGTTTATAGGTCGCCAATCTGATTTAGTGGCAAAATTACAGAGTTCTGAACAATTTTGTAGAGAATTAGGCTCTTCACATTTAATTTAATAGGGATTTTGGTGCAGTGAGTCCTGCAAAAAAATTTTTTTTGCTTACTTGATTAGCAGACAACAATGTTGTGTTCAAGCTACTGCATGCTCCTAATAATTTACCTTTTGCCAGAAGGATTAATTTGATACATGCCATTATAATTTTGTGAAATTTAAAATATGCCATTTGGGCCCACGTGTCATTCTCTTGCAGGGCCCCATCCGTCATTGACACATGGATGTTATATTTCAAAATTTGCAAAATTGTAATGGTATGCGTCAGAATGGATCATGTTTTGAGGTGCCGATCTAAATGATCACAGGAATGTTCTCTCGGTCTATTTTTCTTCTCATTTTTATTACTTTGTGAGGTGAGTCCTGTCCTTGCATATTTATACCGGTAACTAATCTGTAGAGTTACATGATGCTTTTTAAATTACATGCAGAGCATTCAAAAACACCTCCAGCTGGAGTGCCTGCTCATCCTCTGCCCCAGGGAGTACCGCAACAGGTAGGCACTATCTGAGTCAGCATAATATTTTGATTGCAAACACATATATAAGATTTGATGTCTTACCAAATGTGAACTTACCTTCTTTCAGTCCACATCCACATGAGTGCCTGACTTGAGACTGGCTAATATACTGCAAGCACCGATTGAAAGTTTTGGTTATCAACACATTCGTGGAAGAAAAATACCTCCAGTTGCAGTATCTGTTTTGGGGAAAGTGAACCAAAAAATTAGACGTCTAGATGTTAGAACCCTTTGTAGTTTGTTATTTGGATCTGGGGCTAGCACTATCATTTGCAACATCTGAAATCTGTTTTTTCTGTGATGTGCAACATCTGAAGCTATTTTTTTTTTGTCATGTGCAAGATCTAAAATCTGGAGATTGCAGTCTCTGTTTCTTGTCATGTGGAGTCATTTCAGTTTTTCTGTGCAACATCTGGAGCTATTTCAGTTTTTCTGTCATGTGTAACATCTGAAGCTAATTCATTTTTTCTATCATACGCAACAGCTGAAATCTGGAACCAGTTATACTAGTGTGAAATATTAGAATCTGGATGTTGAATCTGTTTTTTTTCTGTTGGGTGCAATATCTGAATCTAATTCAGTTCACGCCACTGAGCTAGTTCAGTTCATACGTGGCATAATTGTAGAAGCACAATTGTACTGTAGTTCCCTAGTGTTTGGTAGTGGAAACACATGGGAAAATGAAACGTGGCCGTCATGTAATCTGCCGTTAAACCTGGTGTCCCTAGTGTTTTTTTGTCTCCCGAGTAGTCAAAGAAAAACACTCGAAGGGTGTCAGCTAACAAACACTCAGAATAGCTGCTTGTTTCCCGAATGAAAGCCTCCGACGGAGGAATACCGTGTGCTGCCGCTCGGCAACTAAATTTTCCCTGTGTCTTGGCATTTTTCCCGAGTGCTTTGAGCACCAGGGGTAGTCCCCAGATCTGGTAGTATATATAAGGTGCAAATGACAAAATCCACCTAGAAAGTTTCATCGATCCTTGAAGTAGCAGAACAAGATCACATTTCTTCTAGCTGGAGCACTCCACACGCGTCAGCCACCATGCATCATCCGTACAACAAAAAGTCAATTTCTATTTGCCTATAAGAAAAAGTATTGTACAATAGATTAATATGAATCACATATGAACCACCATCAACAGAGTACAGAGGTCCAACAACATATACTACACAAATAACACACTATAACAGTAACAACATTGAGATAGCATTATTTGGAATGAACATTACCATAAAACAATATAAGTACCTAATTAATTTGAATTTGCAAACTTGTGCTATATATGTCCAATCAAATCAGGCTGAAGGTTTTTGTATGTTCCTCTAACATGAATAATGGTATTTCTTTGTAGCACTTCTTCTATCTCCGGGTTTTGTCCATGAGAGATAGCAGTGGTTGAACATTCGACATACTTGCTGCCTCATTCGAATCAAGTAAAACTTGCTCTATATCCTTCTCATCTTCAATTATCATGTTGTGGATGATTATACAAAGAAGCATGATATTCTCTAGACCCCCTTGCTCGTATAGTTGTGCTGGACTATACAAAATACAAAAAAAAAACATGATTGCAAAATACCAAATGTGCATTCAACATCCTTCTGTGCCCCTTCTTGCATTTACGCAAACAATTTATGCTTATCTGACTGTAGGTTACGTATGGACTTAACGAAAACAACCAACTTTGGATATATGTCTTCTGGTAGGTAATAACCAGTATTACATTGCTTTCCATTGACATAGTATTGCACCTTAGGAGTTTCTCCTCTCAACTGCTGGACAAACAAATATGATTGGTTCAGCATGTTGATATCATTGTTTGATCTAGCAACACCAAAGAAGACATGCTATATCCAATGATTGTGTGAAGCAACTACATCTAGCTAACTGTAGGGACACCATGATCACCAGGGGTATAGATCCCCTTCCATTCGTACATCTTTCCCAATGCCAATGCATACACTCATTACTTCCTAGCATACTAGGGAACCCACGACGCTCCACAATCTACATTAAGCATTCGATATCTTGTATCATTGGGTGTCGCAAGTACTCAACCCCAAATATTGAAATCACACCCTTGAGAAAAAACTTCAAGCACTCTAATGCAGTACTCTCCCCAATCTTAATATACTCATCAAGTTGGTCTACAAAGCTGCCAATTGCCAATTGTCTAATAACAACTATACGCTTTTGAATTGACGATAACATAGGGTGTTTCAGAGCATCGAATCGTAAGGTAAAAAATGGGGACCACTCATGTAGAGCCTCAGCAGTGCGCAGGAAGAGGGGCCTTCTCATTCTAAATCATCTACGAAAGATAGTAGAATTGTAGAGAGGATTCAGTGAGAAATAGTCATCTATAAGCTGTTGATTTGCTTCTTCATGAGGCATGGCTATAAATCTTCTTGGACCACTATTACTTCTCCTCCCTTTAGAGCTACAATACCATCTTTCAAATTCTGCCAACATTTGATCTTGTAGGACTTCTAATAATCTTGCTCAAATAAAAATTCTTCAAATTTGATCTTGTAGATTCTGAGGACTTATTCAAATTTGAAGCTTTTTGGTTGAGCAAGAATTATTAGAAGACCTACAAGATCAAATGGTGTTAGAATTGAAGGATGATATTGAAGATCTAGAAGAAGGAAGAAGATGTAACAATGGTCCAAGGAGATATATAGCAAGGTCGTGAAGAAGCGAATCAACAGCTTATCGATGACTCTTTCTCACTGAATATAATTCTGCTATCTTTCGTAGAAGGTTTAGAATGAGAAGGCCTCTCTTCTTGTGCATTGTTGAGGCTCTAGGTGACTGGTCTCCATTTTTTATCTTACGTTTAGATGCTTTGAAATGCCCTGGGTGGTTGACAATTCCAAAGTGCATGGCTGCTATTAGACAACTGGAAAATGCTAGCCCTGCAGAACAAGTTGATGATTATATCAAGATTGGGGAGAGCACTGCAGCGGAGTGCTTGAAGTTGTTTGTCGAGGGTGTGACTTCAGTATTTGAGATTGGGTACTTGCGACGCACGATGGTACAAGATGTCGAATGCCTAATGCAAATTGGGAGCATCATGGGTTCCCTGGCATTCTAGGAAGTATTGACCGTATGCATTGGTATTGGAAAAGATGTCCATACGCATGGAAGGGGATGTATACCTGTGGTGATTATGGTGTCCATATGGTTATTCTATAGGTAGTTGCTTCATTCGATCATTTGATATGACATGCCTTCTTTGGTGTTGTTGGATTGTACATGATATCAACATGTTGAACGAGTTAGATTTGTCCGGCAGTTGAAAGGAGAAACTCCTAAGCTGCGGTCCTATGTCAATAGAAGGCAATATAATACTAGTTATTACTTAGCGGATGGCATATATCTAGAGTGAATTGTTTTCATTAAGCCCATACGTAAACCACAGTCAAATAAGCATAAATTGTTTACACAAATGCGAGAAGGGGCACCGAAGGATGTTGAATGCACATTTGGTATTTTGCAATCATGCTTTTGTATTTTACATCATTTAGCACAGCTATATGAGCAAGGGGATCTAAAGAATATCATGCTTGCTTGTATAATCCTCCATAACATGATAATTGAAGATAAGAAGGATATAAAGCAAGTTTCACTTGATTTGAATGAGAAACAAAGTATGTTGAATGTTCAAGCACCTACTAATCTCTCATGCATGGACAAAACCCGAAAATGGAAGAAGTGCCACAAAATCACAAATAAATAGCATTATTCGTGATAGAGGAACATACAAAACCTTCAATCTGATTTGATTGAAGATATATGGCACAAGTTTGCAAATTAAAATTAATTAAGGACATATTGTTTTATGATAATGTTCATTCAAAATAATGTTATCTCATGTTGTTACTGTTATAGTGTGTTGTTTGTGTAGTATATGTTCTTAGACCTGTGTATTCTGTTGATTGTGGTTCAAATGTGATTCATATTAATCTCTTGTACAATATTTTTTCTTATAGGCAAATGGACATGGACTTTTTGCTATACGGACAATGGATGGTGGTTGACTTCTATGGAGTGCTCCAGCTAGAAGAAATGTGATCTTGTTCTGTTACTTCAAGGATGGATGAAATTTTCCTAAATGAATTATGTCATTTGCACCTCATATAAAACATCTATCATATAACTAATATCTATTTTATCCGGTATGAACTTAAAGTCATTTAGCCTCGAAGATTAAATTTATATAATATATTTTATTGCTATTTTTATTTTGTGTGAATGTTGTTTGTGTTGTGATTAAATTTCACTTTATATAGCCACATGAAAGCTACATATATTCTTGCCACATGAGCACACCTCTCTTAAAGAGCTTGCAAGAGATAATTAAATTTTTATCTACATACAATCGACATTAGAAACCATGGATTGTAAAGAGTTGAATTTAAAAGATAATTTATTGCTTTCTCTTTTTAAGGAACTACTACTAGACACTATACATTGAAACTGCCCTTACTAGTCGCAAAAAAAAGGGCTTTAGCTCTTATTCACCCTCCCAGTCAAATACTACGAACTCTGTAGCTTAGGATTGCCAGCATCAGCTTTTGGATTTTGGCGTATCTCACTCCTGGTATAAAGTTTCTAAGAAAAAACTGGTGAAAAGCATCACTTAATCAGGCCATAGGATGTCGCTCTCTCCAACACAAGCAACGTCGTGGCGGTTACAGGTCACAAAGACAAGCACCCAAATGCATCACTTGTCAATGTAGCTTCATTCAAATTGGTGCCTATCCCCTCTGTTCCCTTCCGCTCTAGTGGTCATTTCGGCTCCGGCAGGGATGGGGAACCGGGAGGGAGGTGATCAGTGTAATTCTCCTCTAATCTAGTAGGTTTAAGTAGTTTAAGCCTAGTTCCTCCACTGATGCAGTTGTTAGGTGGAGGATTTTGTTTCTTCGATTTCCCTGATGACGCAGGTGTCGTCTATGTGTTGAAGTTGAAGATTTCTTTTTGGCCTATTGACTCTGTTGATGGTGTTGGTATTTTGATCCTTCAAGGATACTCCAATGATGAGAGCACTAGAGCTGTTCTTGTAAGGTTCTTGTTCTTTCTTCCTGCTTGTGTTGAGTTGGAATTTTCAGACCCCATTTTGAGGTTCTTGTCAGTCGATGATTGGAGTCGGTTACGGAGGTGATTGGTGTCTGATCCTGGTCTCAGTGGCGAATCTAAAATTTAACTTGGAGAGATGCTAATCTTCTTGTTAAGTATTTAAATAAACTTTTTAACATGTAACTTATTGAGCTTAATACATAAAATTAGTAGGAAATCTGAGCAAAAGGAGGTGCTGTAGCGGGGGGCAGCACCCCCCTGGATCCGCCCTGCCCGGTCTATGTGACGATGTTGCGGCCAAGAGCGGCCTTATCGCCGTTGCGCTCATCATTTTATCTGTCGACAGTTGTGCTACCGTGGGCTTCCTTCAAACCTGATGTTGCTTCGTTCAATGGGGTGTCGGCTTTGAGCTTCCACCTTCGTCGTCTTCTCTTGTGGCGACGGCGGAGAGGTGGGCCACGACCAATCCGATTGGCAAAAAAGGCCATCTCCAGGAGCATTTCGGAAGGACTTCATTGTATTTTATTTTCAGCTTGTGTGCTCCTTTGCAAGGGGTTGGATCTAATGTTATTTTATATTCAATGAAATCCAACCCTTTCTTCTCAAGGAAAAAAAAAAGCTCATTCAAATTATTGATTATTTGGCCAATAATAGACCATTGAGTGGGCTAAAGCTACCTTGAAAACCCTCTCTAATATTTATTCTAAAGTCTGGGCATGAGATACTAAATTGCATAAACCCAAAACCCTTCATGCATGACATAATATCAGTAAAGATTAGCAACTATAATAACAAGAGACTGTTTCAAAACTGATCGATTGTCACAGAAAGAATTTATTATTCAGTGTTGACCATAAAAGCAAGCTACATTACAGCAAGTTCCTGGTACAACATCTTGCAATAAACGCAAGAACAAATCAAAACATCTGTAGAACGGACTGTCACCATGGCACCAAGTCTTTATTCATCAGAATCTGTGCGGATAGCTGCAACAAGAAACAAATAAGCTGCAAGTTTCCATTGCACTATTTACTCTACGGCACATTAAGAAGAAAACTAAAAGAAAAAACAAAAAAAATCTACTTTTAGTCTCTTTAGATATGGAGGTTGCCAATGCAATATTTATAGAGTGATTGTTAACCAAACAAAAACATCTTGTGCAGTCTCACTTCTCGGAGAGATGAACCAAATCTTCAGATTGATAACGATCCTTAGTTTTCTTGAATTAAAATTGACTTATTTGTTTCTTTTCGGGGCTTTGACACCATATGAATCAAAAGTATCAAGGCGCCTTAAAAAAAATTTCATCATATCTGAGTTTGCTATTATCTGTATGTACTTTCTGGCTTCACATAAAAAGTAATTAACTTGGCACTACATTTACATAGTGTGACATCCGGCCCAGCCCAATAATCGAGCTATAGTACCAACTAGGTACTATATCAATGGGAATAGAAATCGGAAGTTTAGGCAGAGTGAGGCCAATTTAAACACCTAGTCAAGAATATGTTACCTTTTTAGGCTCCCTTTGGAACGCAGGAATGGAAAAATGCAGGAATAAGAAAAACGTAGGAATAGGATAGGATTTCATATGCAAAACAAAGGAATGAAAAACACAGAAATTTTTCTAAAGTTGTTGTTTGGATGAGCACAAGAAAAATATAGGAATTTTAGAGGCAAAGTTTTCAATATTAGTGTATTTTACTTAATTAATCTCACTTAAGAAATAAACAGATTCATTTTTGTTCTTCTATGTATTTTCCCTAGAAAAAACAGTCCTTTTATTATTTTTTTTTCTTGAGCAAAAACAGGTCACATACAGCTCTCACGAGGATGTGGTGAGCTCAAGCGATGTTTCTTTGTACTTGCTCCAAGCTTGCAGGTGATGTATTAGAGCTTTTCATTAGCAACAACCGAGCAGCGTTTTGCCTCGGTCATGCGCAAAGGTAATGAAAAAAGAGCTCTGACCTCATGTTTCAATTCCTGTATTCTTCCTATGAAATCAGCTTGGTAGGAAATTTCCTTTCCTATTCCTTTGCTCCATTCCTGTGTTCCAAAGGCATGAACAGCATTTTTTCCTATAGGAACTAGAATCCTCCACTTTTCCTCCAAAATTCCTTCAATCCAAAGGGGCCCTTACATTATAAGCGAGGACGAAAGTGAGGTGGGACCCACACTAAGTGCGAGCACATATTCTAGGCCTTGGTATCAGAGTCGACTCTCGAGCGTTTCATGATCAGGTACGTGCTAGGGGCATGGCTACTCTGAGCATGGCACATGGGCCCATGTGGTCATAGGATGACACATATGCTGGCACTGGATATACAGACATAGCTAAGAGAGGTGACCCTATACATCTATCCCCACAAGGTAAATTGGTCTGCTGCTCGACGAGGATGTTGATTTCTAGGGTCGAGGGGGGATGTGACATCCAGCCCAGCCAAATAAACAAGCTACAGAACCCATCGATTACTGTAGCAATAGGAATAGTCCCGTACCAGAAGTTTAGGCAAAGCGAGGCCAATTTAAATATCTGGTCTAGAATGCAATAATAACTCAAGTTAACCCTTTTACACAAACCAAGGATGAAATCTTAAGGGTTATTCTATGAGGTGGGACCCACATTGAGTGCGAGCATGTCTTTGGCCATATTTTTGGGCCTAGGATGTTACACCTAGCATCGGCACATTAAGAGTGCTCCCTACTTTTTAAGGCGTCACCTAGGCGTCCAGGCGCTCAGAAATTCTTAGAGTCCCCTTCGCCTTGCCAGGAAAGAAGAAAAGATGAAGCAGGGAGGGAGAAGAGAGGGAAAATCGGATGGGAACTGGCTAGGAAGGTCAAGAAGATGCTGCCGCAGCCCTCCCTGCCATCTCCGTTGCTTCTGGCCGGCACAGATCTTCCTCCGATTGATTTGGTGGTGGCAGATCTTGGAGGAGGCTGTGGCAGCACAGCAGTAGGCGGTCTGAGGGAGCTGAGAAGCAGGTGACCAGCGGGGGAGAGCTCCACCCTTGGAGACAGTAGAGCGCCGCATGCGAGAATGGGAAGCAGTAGTGGGGAGAGAGAAAGAGAGAGATGAGCGGCTGCACTAGGGCCTGGGAGGTGTGAAGCAGGAAAGCAGGTCATGCGTGGTGTGGGGTTGGTGAAAGGTTAATGGGCTGGTGGGCTGGGCTTTTTTCCCTTCGAGTTTCCTCTCCTTTTTCTTTTTCTTTTCTCCAGACTGCACATATCCCTGTTTCTTTTATAGATATGGCGTCGCCTCGCCTCGCCTTATATATGCCTAGGCGCCGCCTAGGCAATTGGAAGGGGGTGAGCTGCCACGCCTCGCCTTACCGCCTTGAAAACATAGGAGTGCTCACAACAAATTTTGATACAGCCCAAACCTAGTAATTAGGATACGATCTCATAATCATAACTAGCTTTATTAAAGTTAAAAGAAGGGAAAAGGATATTCTTATTTTCTTATAACCTCTACACTTCGGATACTGAGATGCATACATACAAGAAAAAACAATATTTAATAAGATGCATTCGAATTCTGACAAATAAAATCACATTTAGATCAGGTGATACTCTGTACTACTTTGGTGATCAACTCTAGTAGCCAGTGGGGATTTTTGAACTTAGCAGAATACTAGCATCTATTGAGATATTTTCAGATTGCATCATGTAACTGAAATCAGACCCAACATTAGTAATAACTATTGGGACATTTGAGATATAATTCCCTTCGAAAATCCCAGGAAGTCCTAAAATGTGATTCTTACTCTCATAATAACATAATAATGTGCGGCTGTAACTTCTCTTATATCTAAATAATAACATTTCAACCATAAGTTCAGCGTAAAGCCATCAATCAACCCACCCTAACACAGGGGAGATTTGAATTTTAGGACTTCAATTGTCGGGGCTTCGATGATTTAAGACTCGGCCCACATGTCATGCACCCGGCCGGTCCCATGTGTCATCCACGCAGAGTGCTAAATCGTCAATGCTACCGTGATTGAAGTCCCAAATTGTCAATTATTTCCCCTAACATTACATACGCTGCAAAGAAGACGCGCGTGAGAATCGAATATGAACGTTGTTCGTCGAGGACACAAACATGATCCATCAGGTCAACCTAAAGCCAGAGACCCACGCCCAACATTCCAAATCCTAGGATGAGACACGCAGATCGAATCCATCTACGAAAGAATAGGGGAAGGGGATCTGGAAGGATCGGGAACTCACTCGGCTTCTCCTGCTTTCCGTCCGCCCACTTGGCAACAGAGAAGTGGACCTTCTCGCGGGACGCGGCCTCTGACTTGAAAGGCTCCTTGAGGCAGTTCCGCACCAGCGCAGCGCAGATGTTAGAGTATCCGATGTAGGTCATCCCCGCCGCCCGCCAGAAGGGCACCGCCGCCGTCGTCGCCGACATCGCGCCTCCGCCTCTCGCGCCGCCGCCGCCGATTGGGTGGGTGTATGGAGAGGAACCGGATACAGAAGGGAATGGGAGAGATTCGACCGCTGTGTCCCGTGTGGGCAGTGTGCTGGTCGTTGGGCTAGGGCTGCCACTTATTGGACAAGGTCCGAGGCCATATGGGCTGCATCAGATAGAATTCAGGCCCACCAATGGTACCGAATAGTTCAGCAGTAGAATGACGAAATGTCGCCAGGCGCAAAACTAACATACTCGGATGACGTTATCATTCTAGAGCTTATAAATTGGAGCTTCGGATACTGCCTCAAAGATGTGCATAGATACATGGCTCTGTTATATAAACTGATGACATTATTTGTCATTTATGCATGAAGATAATGATTAATGACACATTTTATTAAATTTTATTTGTACGATTAGCGTTTTTATGGTGGTTATATTTACATTATTTTATTTGATAGTTTAGAAATAGATAGTCAAAATGCAACTACAAATTTAATAAGAACAATTTTAAAATGGCACATAATTTACTTAGTTCACACATATAAGACATATTTTTATAATTTTTTCTTTATTGTCTAATTTAAATATCTTGTACATATATATCTATTGCTATTTCTCACATACTATCTAATGATACCACTTCCATCAATATTAATGAGGTTAAGAACGTCTCATCAATTGTTAAAAGTTATTCTCAATATAATTATATTATACGTGGATAAAAAACGAACTCGAAAGTTAGTTATATTTATTAAAAGTTAAACTTTAACATATATTAGTTTATTAATATGAAGGTGAATTACCAAGTTAGTGTTTAAATAATATATTATGTTAACTTTAAATAAAATTTATTTCCCTA
>BCLF01000089.1:258436-277987 GCA_001602275.1 Zoysia japonica | reverse complement strand
TCCCCTAATAGAAAATAATTTATTTATATTTAAAAAAGTTAAATTTAAAATTAAGAATTATCTCTTTTTGTAATGATAGTTAACATTATAACTTTTTTCTCTAAGGATATAGTAATGGAAAAGTATGCATTTTACTAAATCATTTACATGTCTTCTTCTATGCACGACTTAATGTTAACATTATTCATTTATTTTTATCTCTCTTATGTTCTTTCTATTTATATAAGAAATAAATTATAACATTCTAATATGATTTTACTAAAAGTAACTTTTATGCAACAAGTTATATAAATATTTTGTTTAATTTTATATGACTTAAGATAACACAAATATTTATTATTTGAGTATTTATAGACATTATAAAAAATTCTATTAATTGAAGTTCTCTTCTATTTTCACGAACACAACTATAAAGTATTTATACCTAATATGACATTTAGTATTTGATATGAGAAGGAAAATGATAATCACAAAAAAGTAAAATAATTACTTATGTTTTCATAGCCATGTTATCAATATCTACTTATAAAGTCTATTAAATATAAACTCTATTAAAAATGAATGTAAATTAAATTATAAACTTATGCAAGAATTATGTTAAAATTATGCAAAATGGAATGAATATCCATTTCTATTTTACAATTTGAAACACAACATAAAAGACCGTGCCATGCCATCTTTCATTGAGGGTTGTCAACAAGCAAAGCTAGCCGGACCATCCAGGCTCGAGCTCAATTATATTCTGAGCTTAAAATTAAGATCGAGCTCGGCATAGTTTGAACTCAAGCATGTTCCAACATGACTCAATTTAAGCTCGTTAACAAAAATAATACATATTCATTATTTAAAAATAATATAAAAAGTTAGTTTAAATTATTGAATTGATAAATTAGCTATTAAATAAAAATAATGATTATTTATCTTCGATCTTAAGCTTAGCGAGCTCGTGTAGCAACCTTCAAATTCGTTTTATAGGCCTACTACCATGCCAGATCTCCAGTCCAAGTATGACCCAATGGACATGTCCATGTGAGCCTAGGTGTGATGGCAACACGCTATGTCATTTTGGACTTAGGTCAAAATGATCCGACCTCGTGCCTGCCCACATGTAACTCTATGCATCTCTTTTCACTAGTAGATGAGGTTTATTTTAACCTAGCTATATCTGAAATGGATAAAATTACATTAATGCACAATGTAAATGTAGAATACTCAGCAAAGTCATATATAATGCAATGCAATAGTAGAATTCACTCATTTCTTGAGAAAGGTATGGCAAGGCTGGGTTTCGATTGAAGGCGACGGTAGACTCAGTTAGCTTAGCACCCTTTAAAATTTCAAAATGATTTTTCAGCATCTGAGGGGCGTAGGGAGCATTGCACCTTGGTTTGATGGCCCATCTGAAGGTTAAATTCATGGAAACTACCATTCGAATCCTAACTACCTCAGCATAAAAATTATGGAACCTAGTAGACCGTAATTACTTCTCGTAAAACAAAACCTACGAAGACCCATTGAGCGACCTTTGCGAAATCCTATAGGTAGTGTGATGAATAAAAAACACTTTTTCTTGCTGTTAGAAAATATATAAAATAAGTGCCATCAGTATGATTCAGGCAGGTGAGATGTAAGAGGAAATATTTGCCTCTAAATTTTGAACACATTTTTTATCTCAACAGTAACTACTTTTTCAAAGCTGTTTGAACCATTGTCTTGTTTATATTCTAATGCTGAAATATCAGATTCAATATGAACATGTCACAAAAATAAGATTCAATATGAATATTTCGAAATTTATTAAATAGAGCTGTATCCGTCGAATCCAAAGCAAACGGTCGAGATGAGGATGTATACTGTTTGAAACTAAATAATGTGAATCAATGTACCAGTGAATCTGGACCGTTCGTTTCACGAATCGATGAATGCTGCTGCGTGCAGTCGCTCAAGCAACTCCGCTGATTTTCGTCGCCCTCCCCGCTCCCCGGCGTCCGCTTCCCATCCGATCTCAAGTCGCAGCTGGCGCCGCTACCTCCTTCCGCCGAAGCCACTATGGACGGAGTCGTCAGCCAGGTAGGTACCCACGCGCCCACCACGCCCCACCTCTGGCTACCGGCTCCATCTGAAGCGGCGGCGGGGGGTACCCGCAGATCCTTGAGAAGCAGGTGCTGTCGGTTGCGAAGGCGGTGGAGGATAAGCTCGACGAGGAGATCGCCGCGCGGCAGAGTACCGTGTCAAATGGCGTGCCCAGGGCCACGGCGAGTACGTCGAGGTCCCCGAGAAGGACTTTTTTGCCGCTGCCAAGGCCAGCGAGCGCCTTGTATGCCATTTCTACCGCGACAATTGGCCCTGCAAGGTGCGTTATCTCCATGAATGATATGAAGATTAGACAATTTCCTATCCAGGGCATCAAGCACTATGTTACCAATCAGTCCACCCCAAAGTAAAATAGCTTGTTTTCATATTTTAGATATGTGCCATGGCTATAGCACAGTTAGCCCTGTGAATCAATGTGATTAATAAAAGTTACTCCTTCCAATTTCTTTTCTTGTCGTCAGAGCAAGTTAGACAGTATAAGTTTTACACTAATAAGTTTGTGCTAATGCCTACAAGAAAGAGAACAAAGGAGTGCTATTCAGAATCAAAATCTTAAATGGTCAGAGCATCGGGTCACATATATGTGCATAAAGCCATGGTTGTATAGTAGAAAATTGCCAAGTATGTTTTGTTGAACTGATGGCCTAGGTTGAACGTGAGGCATTACATAGCTATCATAACAGTTTAGGATGAACTTGAGGCATTACCTACATACCATATGTAGTCTATGCTCCATAGTTATAGAATCTATATACAAGCTCTAGGAATTCGGGATGTATATGATCGACAAGATGCTATTCGCGGCAACCCAACCCCATCATGCTAGAAGAATACTTCATTAGTGCATAGTCAAGTATAGCCCCAAAATTAAAAAATGGGCCTGATGATCGTTTTAACTTGTGAACCTACTTGTCAGTATCCATGTTTCTATATCATAATCTGTCGTGCAACTCCATCAGTAGGGTTTTTTTTATGCTATAGTTAAACATTCAGTTTGTCACTGTGATTAGCATTTGGTCTCATGACTTGTACAGTGTGTTCCTCGCTATTCAACATAATATGCTTTGATTCTTGATGACCCCTCTTTATACCATAAGGGAGTTTCTATATACATTGTTTGTGTTTAGCACTAGCCTATACATACCCCTGCTAGGATGTGGCAGACATTTAATATGTTTATACTTTGAACTAGTCATGGAATATACTGATCTTGTTTTGCTTCTTCATATATCAGTTATTGAAGAAAAGACTCAATGGCTGTGGACATGAATCGGGCAGCTCATGCTGCCAATGTATTGTGGGTGGGACTGTAGAATGTTACAATTTACAGCTTTAGTTGGGTATAGTTGGGGATTTGTCTCTGTTGAGTTGATGTGGTCTGCCAGGTATTTGTATAGAATGTGTGGTGCACTTGTTTCACTAAAAAGAAAAGAGTTTAGGGGAAGCAATTTCGTTGGTCGCCACCAAGAGAGTGGAAGGCTCTGTATTGATTCATGTTGCATAAGTTGAGGACTAGAACCAAAACATTCTGCATCTTTCGAAAGAGTTACTAGTACAACATAAGAGTGGACTGTAACTTGAATCGAGGTTGCCAGTTCATGCTAGCTTGCCTGAGCTTGCAAATTTCTTAACGTTGTCTAGTTCCATATCCGGTATGTATTCAAAAAAAAATTATTCTCATAGATTTCTGAAACATGGTAGGAGCTCTGCCATCCATTAGAGAAGGAAGTAAATGTAATTTAAGTTCATCATATGACAAGAATCTCTCGGCTAGAGGCACCAACTAAAAGATCTGGAAAAAAAATCCAATTACAAGAGAAATCATGAACATCTCAGGACAATGTTTCTATGAATGAAATAAATACTGTATGTGCAAGTCATATTTATGGGAAGGGCGAGGGGAGAGTGTACAATATAATAATTGGACAGAATTATCTCCAAAATTGACCTCAAGGTTGCAGCGTTAGCATGTGGCAACTTTACATGATTCGACTATAGTATTTTAAGATTTGGGCTGCTATTTCTCTTTGTGCTACTGGCTTCTTGCTTTGCTGCCACCAGTCATCACAATTTATTCTACCACCAGACAGTTCTGACGCTTCCTCAATTGTGAACTTGTTTACATTTGCTCCTTCTCAATATCACCCTTGCTGACAAGAGAATTTAAAAAACTGAGGTATCACAACAGCATGTATAGTATGGCACACATCCCTTAATTCTTATTACATGGCGTTCTCAACTTGTTTACTGCCATTTGTAACAACTATTTGATCTGATGCATAACTGACAATGTTACACTTCCGTAACCAAGGGTGGCTGTGCAGGATCAATTTGTTAACTGAAGATTATTGATATCTTGAAACCAAAGACTTAGGTAGCCCTGTGAACTCCCTTTAGCTTAGTACTATCTCTGTTTCAAAATATAAGCATTTCTAGGTTTGGATATCGAAAGGTCAAATCTTTTTAACTTTTACTAATAATATCAAAAAAATTACATAATTTTTAATATAAAAATATACTTTTTTTATGAAAGTTGATTTCATGACAAATAAAAAAATATAATTTTTATATGATAGAACATTATTAATTATACATTATTAATGGTCAAAGTGATACAAGTTTGACTTTCACTAGAAATGCTTATATTTTGTAACAGAGGGAGTATTAGTTTGTTTGGAGACTTCATATCCAGTATCTTTGGTGGGGTGTAAAATGGCATGCACATCACATCATCACTGCCTCACTCCAGAAAGTACTCGATGAATTAATTTGCAACATGAGTAGACGAGAAAGCACGGAAGACAAGAAGCCAAACGGCTTGCACCTACAGCTTTTGGGTGGCGCGAGGAAGGACGGCACGGGCGATGTCGGCGTGAAAGACGGCTGGAAGGAGGTCGTCGACGGCGGGGTGGGTCAGGTCAGGCGGCTGGCGCAGACGAAACCCCAAAATTCTACACGATTGGCCACTTTAAACGTCGATTCAACACCACAGAGGAAGCTACGGAAGCTCATCAGCACGGATTAAAAGTGGAAAACGAAGAAAGCTCACCGGATTTCGTCGGATTTTGAAGGAACCCGACGGCGGTCAGCAATGGCGTGATTTTGGGAAAAAATTAAAATCGAAGCAACGTAGTGCGAGGGCTGCCAAGTTGAATTCGTGAGGAGCTAGAAGGGTTCGGGCGCCGAAGCTTTGCGACGGAACTGGCCAGAGATTGCTCGATGGTGGGGTTCCACGGCTGCGCGAGATGAGCGCCGGAGCTCGACCGAGAGAGAGAGAGAGAGCGTGAGTCGCGGAGGAGAGGGTCTGACCGGGGTAGTGTAGGCTTGCCAGAAGGTTGGAGACACGCTCACGGCGTCGTGTTCTGCATGCACAGGAGAGCCGAGCAAAGCTGGACACCTGGTCTGTGCGGTGGCAACGTGAGAGAGAGAGAGACGTGCGCTGGAGGCTGAGGTAGGAGAAAGGCGGCATGAGACTGACAGGTGGGACCCGCGTTCTTTTTCCAACTTTCCTGATTTTTGCGATTTTCTGCGCAGCAATCTGTTTTGATCCGAA
Organism: Zoysia japonica; assembly: GCA_001602275.1. Classification (NCBI taxonomy): domain Eukaryota; kingdom Viridiplantae; phylum Streptophyta; class Magnoliopsida; order Poales; family Poaceae; genus Zoysia; species Zoysia japonica. The sequence goes on along the minus strand of BCLF01000089.1, from coordinate 272,340 downwards.
AACAATACTTCCCAAGCTCTGATAAAAATGACACTTTGCAGGGTGGTAGAAAACTTAAATAGGAACAACTTTTATTTTGGGCCCAAGTTCAAATTCCAAATAAATTTTATTCTAATAAATTTTGAAAACAGGTAATCACTTAAAGGAGAAAAATTCATTTGGGCCTTTTGCCTTTTGAATAAAAATTTTACAAAAATTTCTAAAATTCAATTCTTTGAAATATTTTTAATATAAGAATTTTTATTTCACAATATTGCTTTAAAAAAATTTTGAACTTGCATTTGAATACTAGGACATGTAGGGTTGGATTGGATTCAATTGAATCGCAGCCTCAGATTGGTAGGTTGGTCCGGCAACATGATTGCACTGCTGAAATGGTTTGGTGCAGCAACTATGTCTGCATGTATTGGCTACTAAGCGTATGCAATGAAAATTTGTACTGTGCTCCAGTGCAATTCGGTGGAGCTTAGAGCCCGTTTAGGAACATTGATGTGGCTAGCTAAGCTAACTCTATCAATAAATATAGTACTTTCTAAAAGGAATGAGTGCCATTTACCCTTCCAGGCTCTGAAGCTATGACATTAAAGCAGAATAATGCATAGTTCTGTAATAACCTTGTACTTAAGTGTCTCTGGTGCATGATGAGGTTTCAAGAAGCATGCTTTTCAGCCAAATTCGGCCGATGAGGACTGTACAAAAGTTTAGGTTAGGGTCGGGTGGGTGGTTACATCAGACGCACGATTGAGTGTTGGGAGAAGCGAGGAGATTACACACCATTTAATTTATTTGTATGCACTTGCTAATCCGTTCACTTTTGTAAGTAATTCTAACTCTGCATGAATCTTAAGAAGTAAAAATGTATAATACTCCATCCCTTCTAAATTATAAGTATTTTCAGGTTTGGTTAAAGTCAAATTTTTATCACTTTGGCCACTAATAATTTATAATTAATAATATTTTATCGTATAAAAATTATATTTTTTTAAATTCATAATAAAATAAGCTTTAATAAAAAGTATATTTTTACATTAGAAATTATGTAATTTTCTAGATATTATTAGTAAAAGCTAAAAAAATTTAACCTTATTCAAACCTAGAAATGCTTATATTTTGAAATGGACGTAGTATATAGAAAACGAGTATGAGATATAGACCCTGTTTGGCACAGCTGAAATTTGTTAAAAAAGCAGCTTAATTTTTCAGCTGGTAGAAAGCAGCTGAAAAATAAGGTGGTTTCTAGTTCATTCTGAGAATCTGCTGAACTAATAAACTGTGAAATAAATTTGCTATTTGGTACAGGTTCTGCTTATTTGTGTAAATAAACTAGAAATAAGCTGTGCCAAACAGGGTCATAGAGATGGAGATTTATCGATTGTTCAGTTGAATTAGGACTCACTTCTCTCACGCATAAATAACTTATGAGCGATTAATTCAGGATTAGTCATTGCGCTAAAAAAAGTACTTACCCATGTCACTCATCGTGTCGTTCCCGTGATGGCATATTGACTCGATCCTACAAGAGACATGTTCATACGTGGGAGAGTTCAATAATCCAACGATGCAAGACGACAGGACATCACTTTTGTCACGCTAACTAATCCACCGGCCGGCTAATAATAAAGTAGCTATCATTGTTCTTTACGACGCTTGATAGCTGATGAAACCACAAAAAGATACTAGTATGAATCAGCCAGACAGACTACTACTAGCAAATTAATAGAGGATTAGTTCTGACTTGTGACTGAGACTTGACAAAATCTCTCGAGAGGATCACGAGCAGGAGACGACAGAAAGGAAGGAGCTACAAAGTTGTTGGAAAGCGTACCGGAAAGAATTACTAGTATACTATGCTTCGAAGACAGGAGAACAGCCATTTAATTAAGAATTATTAGGGTAGTCTTTCATCAGAGATGATGGGGCTTTCATTTTATTAAGAAATCTTTTTTATTTTTGCATCATCGTCAGAAGTTGATCACTTCAATGAAATTAGTTTAAGCTCTTCTAGTTCCCAGCCTCCTGCAAAATGCAGAGAAAAATTAGATACAAAAGATCCAATACAGTCAGACCCTGCACAAGCGAGAGTTACGTGCGTCGAACTGCTTTTTCTTCAAATTAATCTGCTCCATCGAGCAACAAATAAAAAGGTCGAATTGTGCGCTGCAAAAAAGGACAGGCCACACGTCGCGCGCAGATTGTGCCAATGTTTAGAGATTAAAAGATTTATATTCCGAGATACGATCCAGTATCTAGAAAAGATGAAAAAAATCTCAGAAATATGTCGCCGTCGGCCACACTGCTCTCTCTCTCTCTCTCACACACACACACGTGGAAAAGGCGTGTGAGAAAAGGTGGTTGTTCAAGCTGCCCTGCAATTTAGTGGTAGTCACCCCTTTCTTTCAGTCATCATCACTTCTCCTACCCATGATCCCATCCACACACACACACGCCACGTTGTAGATTCGGTAGAGCAAGAGACATCAGTCATGGCCATCTTTCTTTGCAACGCCACTGCTTTGGTAGTACTCCAGCTTTACATTGCAGGTCACTGCCTTTCTGCTTTGGGGGGAGTTTGGTGGAGTCTCTAATTTGTTAGATGAGATTGAATTTAGAAACTATACAAATATAACTATGAATATAACTATGAGGTGGTTTGGGAATGAGGTGGGTTCTGCCCCGGTAACAAGCCTAGCTGTAAGGGGGAGGGAATCCTCACTCCCTACCTAGTGCTCCGGTGAGTTGGCTGTCAACGACTCAACAGAGGCAGGAAGGCAGCTGGTGGTGTCATTCAGTAGAGATCAAGCAGGCAGGCAGGCAGGTGGTGTCAACGAGACTGGATTTGTGGGTCTGCTCATCACTGATGACTTGATGAGCAGGGGCAGCAGCGCCTTTCTGCCTTTATGAATGGATCAGGATTCATCCACAAGTTGCAAGCGACAACTTGTACTACTGTATCCAAGACCTATCAGAAAGAGAGCATTTTTCTTGTTGTCAGTATGCGCGTTCTTGTTTCCTGTTTTCGACAGTTTTCCACATGGTTCCATGAGAATTCCGATCTGGTCAATTCAAACATTTCTCCTTGTTTGACAACAAAGTCCTACGTAGCAAGTTGAAAACCATGGAGGAGGCAGATGCCTGTATTCATACCGAGTTAGGTCTGGGGAATAAAAGCAAATGAATGGATGCACATACCATTGCAGTTGGGTCGGGGGGGGGCGGCGTACGCGCGTGTGTCGAGCCCAACCTACTTTTCAGTTTGAAAGCCCGTTGGATTCTGTGAACCTTTCTGTAAAGCCATGCGTCTTTCAGCCATCCACCCCATCTTTTTAGACTTTTGTGGCTTGTTAGCTGCTGCCTTCCAAAAAACGACTCGTCGATTATCATCATCATCATCATCCGGTGTGGCCGGCCTCGCAAGTGACTCCTGTTGTGCTTGCGTTGATTGTGTTCATCGGTCCACTTAATTTTCCAGTTGACTGGATCAAGTCCTTGAGCAATTTTAAAAAAAAAATCACTCAACCTTGGCAACTTGCTCATGCAATTGTAAAATCACTCATCCTTGGCACTGATTTTGTTTGTTTGTTTAGAAGATTTGGTGCCGACTTTAGATCAGTGCACATGTTGGATACTGGCAACATGTCCAAGTTGTGCTTGGGAGTTGGGACCCCCATTCAGAGGTTAGATGGGTGCAAAGTCATACGGAGAACCTTCAGTCGTGCTTGTGTAAGTGAGAACTGGAGGATGCTATAATAGTACGTGCTAGAATTTTTTATCTTCAGATAGTTACATCCATACCATCCTCTTGACGATAGTATTTATATGTACCATCAAGCTAGTCAATTATTTGTAAGGTTTGAAGCTACATATCGTAGTCGGCATAAGTTGGTATAGATGAAAAATGCAAAAGAAAATGATCCTATGGATGAAATTTTAAACTGATACTGTAGGATTTTACACTTGTTCATGCACAGGCACAACTGCACAAGCAACATGAACGGGGGAGAGAGCAACACGGCTTTGTAGCGTGTGAAGATGATTGACGAGAGCCGGCCATGAATGTGCTCGGTAAAAGGCGCCCTACCATGTCTTTGTTGGCCGCTGTCTCCCTGGATCTTGCACGGAAACAGCATCTGCCGTTCTGACCCTGCTGTACTCTCTCTCTATCTCTCTCTCATGAATTCTTCTGGTTAGAGAGGTGTGCACTGCAGGAGAGACCAAAGGCTGTGGCGGCACTGAATGATCTTTACTTGCCCATCTAGGTGGGAGAAGAGGAAGCAACTGTGAATCACACGCCAAGCAAATCTCACCAACCTGCAACTGCTGTGAATTCTTCAGCTGTTGCGTTGAGCACTGTCAAGATTATATACACTGAGTACTTGTGAGCCCAGTCTAAACACGAAGGCCCAGCTGTGGGTTACAGCTAACGGTCCAACTCGTAGGCTACGAAGGACTTAAGCAAATCAACCATCGAAGCGACGATCCGACCCCCAGGGGGTCGGGAGTACCTGAGCCGACCGCCTAAACACTCGAATACCAAGATCACTCGAAGACATGCCCGACCATCGCAGGTCAGGATCGGACAACGATAAGACTTGGTCGACTCTCCGAGGTCAAATCTGATAGACGTAGAGATTCCTGACAGCGTACAACAGAAGGTAGAGCTGCTCAGAAGACGGTAAAACAACTAGACAAGACGATAAAAAAATACAAAAAAAAAGTAAAGCATTCTAGCGGCAGGTTGGACACAGGTGGTCGGACGTGACCTTGGCCCAGGTCACTGCCGGCCCAACAGGCCACAAAACTGGGTCTGGACATGGACGATCCAGTGTGCCCCAGCCAAAAACTGGGAGGTCCTTGAATTGGTTGGTCCAACACCAAAGCTCAAATGAAATTCGAATTGAAACGAATTTTGCTAGAAATTCTTTATTTGATTTTGAATTCAAACGTTTTTCCTCTATCTGCAACCTCAAACAATCCTAGCTTTGCTGTTCTGCTGCTGGTACTGGATGCCATGAGTGGCCAGGCTCACTCAATCTAGTACAGCAGTACCCATCTAAAACCATGTGCTATCGCAGATTGTACCTTACTACATCATCATTCTCTGCTCGGTGTACAACATGGCTGCAGCAGCTGTTGTCCCTTGCTCCACATCATCAATAGATTCTACTCCCAAGTCCGAACCTTTTCAGCTGCTCACTTGTTCTCCCATGTACCGTGGCGACGAGCAAGGGAACGGAAAAGGCAACCCTGAAATGAGACTTGCTTCTCTCACGCATAAATAACAGTGCTAGGGATTCATAACTGGTTGTGGCTCTCAAAAATATGGGCAATGTCACTCATCATGTCGTTTCCGTGATGGCACATTGACTCGATCCTACAAGAGACATGTCCAATACAGGCGTGTGAGAAAAGGTGAGGCACGCCCCTCTCTCTTTCAGTCATCACTTCTCCTACCCATCACACACACCACGTACCACTGCTTTGGTAGCAGAAGGAGTAGCTTTTGTTAGCAGGTCACACTGCCTTTCTGCTGGCGCATCCTCAGCCCTCTCACCTTTCTGGCCATGGATGGAAGAACCTTTTTGTAAGGAGATCAAGCATCAATAATCATGATGGCGTCGTCTGGACCCATGGCCTTTTTGGCATCCCCGTCCACAATTGCACGCCGGCTGGAAGGAGGGAATCCTCACTCCCCGGTGCTGTGGTGGGTTGGCTGTCAACCGAGGCAAGCAGGTAGGTAGGTGGTCATTCAGTCGATCGATCGAGCGCTAGTGCCAACAAGACTGGGATTGTGGGTCTGCTCATCACTGATGAGCAGGGGCTGGGCAGCGGCGCCTTTCCGCCTTTATGAATGGTGCATGAACCCATGCTCTCGCAAGGATAACGATGGGATGGTAGGGCTGCAGGCATGAGATTGTGATCAAGCTGCATGATGCTCATCTGCCACGCTACTGCTGTACAAGCAATTCGCAGAGCTGTACCAAAAACTGAATCGAAATTCAACATATATATATAAAAGGTTATAGATTTCCACCCTGGTACATTTTGATCATTCCAAAAGTAAGCTGGACGACAAGCAGAATGTTTCCTTTCCCGAAAGATGCTTACAAAAATAAGGAGAAGACGACATTTGGCAGTGAAATCTTAGTCAGGTAGTGGACCCACTGTGCTCACGGTCTATGAAAGCTGGTTCTTCTGCGCGCACACGCACGGAATCCCGTGACCACAAGCAATTTTGGTCAATGCTCCCTTGATTACACTCCCTTCTTTCTGCGTCAGCATTTCTGAAAAATAAGAAAATGTTCGATTTCGCTGTCATCTTCTTCATTCACAAGTTGCACCCTATGACTTCTACTCTGGTCCAGAATTCAAGATCTGTCAGAAAGAGATCATTTTTCTTAATTGTCCGTATGCGCATTCTTGTTTCCTGTTTTCAGCAGCTTTCCACTTGGTTCCGTGAGAATTCTGATCTGGTCAATTCAAACATTTCTCCTTGTTTGACAATGAACTACAAGTACTACTAGCAAGTTGCAAACCAAGTAGGAGGCAGATGCCTGCATTCATGAGCCACGAGACCAAACCGAGTTAGTTAGGTCCGGATCGCAAAAGCAAATGAATGGATGCACACGCAATTGCAGTTGGGTCGGGGGCGGGCGTACGCGCGTGCGTGGAGCCCAACCTCCTTTTCAGTTTGAAAGTCCTCTCTCTTGATCGATTCTGTGAACCTTTCTGTCAAGGCATGCGTCTTTCAGCCATCCACCCCATCTTTTTAGACTTTTGTGGCTTTGGCTACATTGTTGGCTGTTGCTGCCTTCGCGGGCCTTAAAATGTGGCCTCTGGTGTGCTTGTTTGATCCCCTTATTACTAAATCTTCAGTTGACTGGATCAGGTCCTTGAGCAATTGTTAAACCGCTCCACCGTGGCACTGATTTTGTTTGTTTGTTTTGTTTTGTTTAGAAGATTTGGTGCCGACTTTAGATCTGTGCCCATGTTGCATATTGGCAACATGACCAAGTTGTGCTTGGGAGTTGGGACACTGATTCAAAGGTTGGATTATGGGTGCAAAGTCATACTACAGAGAACCTTCGGTTGTGCTTGTGGCATTGTGGTTTAGATATGATGGTAATTAAACATAATTGACTTTACAGTGCACTTCATGCACAAAACACAAACAATTGCACAAGCAACATGAAGGTGGAGAGAGAGTAATATGAACTACTATCGATGATTGAGGAGGGCCGGCCATGAATGTGCTCGATGGCTAAAAGGTGCCCTACCATGTCGTTGTTGGCTGTTGTCTCCTTGGATCTTTCACGGAAACAGCATCTGCCGTTCCGACCCTGCGGCACTGGCACTCTCGCTCTCTCTCTCTCTCTCTCTCTCTCTCATGAGTTCTTCTTGTTAGAGAGAGGTGCGCAGTACTGCAGGAGAGACAAACGGCTGTGGCGGCACTGAATGATCTTTACTGCTGCCCATCAAGCTAGGTGGGAGAGGAGGAAGCAACTGTGAATCACACGCCAAGCAAATCCCACCAGCTGCAACTGCCGTGAATTCTTTTAAATAATATCAATGGTCAAAGATGACGTTAAAAGTCAACGGTATCAATATGTTAAAATCGGAGGGAGTATACGACAATCTTAAAAAACATAGGTGCCTAACAGAAAAAGTTCAATATACTAAGAAAATATAGCATTTGAAAAAAAAAATCCTGCACTCCGAAAGAGTTAATAAAACAAAATTTGAGTTAATAAAGCAAAGGAAAATATCGCGCGAAGAAAATTTCTTCCTTGCGATATCACTTTCAGTCCACATGGGACACCAAGATGCCAGAAAGGTTAAGCTAAAAAGAAGTGACGCTGAGATAACCTGAAAAAGAGACAGATATCACAACAAACAAATTATCAGCAGCTAATCCCGGGCAAAAGGCGTCCGCTCCCATGGACAGTGTCCACCAACCAGGTCGTTAAGCATGGCGACTGGTCGAGACGTATTGCCCCCTGCCTCCGCAGCAACAGCGCAATCGTTCGGTGACACGTGGGCCCCGAAAGGTAAATGTATCTGGCCCTGGCCTTGGGAAGGAAGGACGTGGATTCCAACGCTTCCTTCCTTCCTTCGCATCGATAAGACAAGAAGAGTAAAGGTCTTTCTTGCGCCACCTCACCTTTGGTCATCACATGAAAAGGCGCTTTAATTAACAAATGCACGTTGCCTTTTGGCAAAGCTCAAGTAACCCGGCACGATCAAATAAACAAGTGAGACAGAGATGCAAGTACAGGTAATGGTGCCAGCCACCCCCCGGAGGGATTAAAAAAAAAACTCTATCGCTACATGTACCCTGGATGATACTCCCTCCCTTGGGTTACTACGTTTCCCAATGTAAAATAAGGAGACAGAGAGTAAAAAGAGTATAATACCCTTATTTTTATAATATTTCTTATTTATTACATTCATAGCTATTTTTAAATGTTTATATAGTTGGATAAACTCTAACTCTTTTAGTTACTTATATTGTTGGACGGAGAGAGTAGTTTTCATAATTCCTCGAATGGCTCACCGACAAGTGGTCGCCTTCGCTGAGATCTCGAGATCTCACTCGTGATCTGTCGCTTAATACTAAACGGTGAGGTGTGGTTACACTTTCAGGGTGCAATTCCGGAGTGACCCATGCATGCCTCTACTAATTAAGCATTATGCTAAGCTTCACATTGGTATAAACAAGCATATAATGTTTCCAAAGTTGATTCGGGTGGGTGATCTGCCACATCAGTGTGGGCCCACAGTTTGGCCGAAAAGTTGCCATTTGGTTTCGACCAGAAGGTTTTTTTTTTTAACATTGAGAAACAAAAAAAAAAAGATGCCTCTCAATAGTATTGGTGGAGGAAAATATTCCACAAAAAAAAAGAGGTGCGGCTAAGCTAAGTGGCACCGCATCACAAGATGCACCATAGAAAAATAAAAAAAATCCGATGATTTTGTTAGAGCCTGGTACTAGTATATTTCCGTGATTCAAGTGGTAGAAGCAAGAGAAGTAAAAAAGAAGTAATGGCAGAGCTGGAATTGATCTGTGTAGTCAACCCATCAGCCTCTCAAAAGACAAGGACAAAGACGATAAACGAGAGGTACATAGTGAGACATGTTGCCACCGTTGGAGACTTGTGAGAAACGGACAATACCGTTACATTATTATTGTTGTTGTTTCAACAAAAATCATTCATGAAATTAGCCTAAAAAAAGTAGGGCTCATCAATTTAGAAAGAGTGAAATGCACCACAGGTCCCTAAACTATTTGAGTACGGTCATTTAGGTCCTTTAACTTTTAAAGTAACCATTTAGCTCCTTAAACTTTCTAGTTTGATCATCTAAGTCCTAAACTTTTAAAGTAACCATTTAGGTCTCTGATCTAATTAAAAGGTATATATCTAGGTCCATACCCCTTGTCAGCAGAGAAAATCTGACAGGACAGTCCCAACATGGACGGTGACTCACGTGCATTAGTTGTTGGCTTTACAAAATGATAGAAAAAGACCCTTGGCTATATGTTTTATTCCTACAATCCTATTACCATGGAAGTCGGCGATATATAGGATGGTTGGGGAGAGCGATAGGTTCTGTGCCATATTTGCTATGTGCAGCAACGATGTACTAAGCTCAATCCACAACTGTGTGCGATCGCATCAACGCGATCAGCTCCGCGAACATGACACCCGCTGCAACGTGAAGTAGTGCCATATCCACGAGCTGAAATTCATAGACAGGAAACACTACTTACACCCATTATTCGCAACTACCTGATACCCACAAGCATACCCGTCTGCCCGTAAGGACATATAGGTGAGGTGGGGCCAAGCAGCGACCGGAGGCAATGAGGGCTGAGGTGGCATGAGTGAGGAGGCCGGCACGAGGGGATCTAGCGACCAGCACGAGCTCACTAGGGACACGACCCTTGCAAGTGGATGTGAGTGGTGTGAGCTCTTGGGGGAGGCGGCCAGCACGAGTGGATCCGGCCGGCATGAGCTTGCGGGGGAGTTGGACCTAGATATGGTGACTCACCGTACATACTGATGAAAGGTTATGAACATGAACATACACCTTTTAATTTGTTCTGAGATCTAAATTGTCACTTTGAGAGTTAAGAGACAAAGATGACCATATTCAAATAGTTCACGGACCTAGATGATCACTTTAAGAGTTTAAGACCTGTGGTGCATTTCACTCATTTAGAAAAAGATGTGAGAAAATGGAGATTTAAGAAAAATATATATTTTCTTTTTGGTTACGAAAAGAAATCGGCAAGAACCATAGCTTTGATGGAAAAGGAGGGGACCGCACGTGTGCCTTCAATGTGAACCAGTTGATGCTTGCTCAGTTAACTACTCTAGAACGTTGACAAAAAAAAAATGAAATACTTACACCTTCACCACTTGACGCTTGCTAGTTAAACTTATTGCTAATATTGATCTGCAAGAACTTTAAGGGCTACATTATTATTTACTTCTACACTGTCAATCCTTGCACAACATTAGGAACTGGCAAAAGAGAAGAGAAGCACTTCTCAGTTTCAAGGAACATATAGCTACAGATATTATCAAAACTATAGATCACATTTGGTGTTATAAGATCTATAATAATCTCCACCCTATTTGGAAGTCAAAAGGATTTCCTCCCTCCCTCCCTCCTATGTGCTTCATATATTAACCTCCCCAAGCCTATAACAAGGGCGCTCTCCCCCAATATTTACATATCCACTACAATACAAAGAATTTACCCTTCCCAAATGCCCTCTCTACATACCATCAATGGCGATTGGTACTGTCGCCGGCAGCCCTTCCTGGCCCCCTCCCCACCTCGGCAATGCCTTGTCTGCAACCGCTGCAAGACGCACAACGGCACGGTCGTTATGACGCGTCATATTATGCCACAACCGCTCGATGCTGGGCATAAGCACTTTCCCAGCCCAATCCTCAAGCTTCTCGTCAGTGAGCCAGACGGTGCCAGCCATCCGGTCAATGGCATCTTCATCGATTTTGAAAGAACTGGTGCTCCGAATAATCGAATCAAATTTTGCCGATATGCAATCTGTGACGGTGTTCCTAAATGGCCCAAAGTCAACAGGCCGGAAGACAATTGCATCGTCAACGAGGTTCAACAGATCACAGTCAGGGGCTGGTGTTGAATAATTGACTGCAAGATGCCCTTTCTCCTGCTCTTGTTCCACAGAGAGATCGCTGGAATTCCGGGAGCCCTCGGTGTCATCCTGTGCCCCAACTGATAGATTGAGATCCAGTGATAGGCCATGCCCGACAATTCTTTGGCTACCTTTGCAGGGCGGGCATCATCACATAGCCAATCTGCTCGGTGCTTGACCTGCTTGTCCCCGACCGAGAGCTCGAGCTGCCAGTTGGAACTTGCTAACTCAATCATCCTTCCTTCACCTTGAAGCAATGTTTCAAAGTTTGGTCCTTTGAGTTNNNNGTGGTAACCAATTTGTGGTGAGAACAAAGATGACATTGCCAAGGCTGACCTCACGGCCCCGGGAGTCTGGCAGGCGACCAGTTTCCATTGCCCGCTTGATCTTTCCACGCACAACGGCGTCCAATTGATCAATTCCCTCAAGAACAATAACTGAGAAGGGGTTTTGCCGCACTGCATCAGTGATTCGGTCAAGTGCAGTTTTTCCCCAAAAACCCACATGTGTTCCATCATTAGCCTTGTCGAACTGGGAGTTGGCACCAAAGTTTAGAACCACCGGTTGGGCATTTACCATCAGATCAGACAATGCATTCACCATCTTTCTCTTGCCCGCCTGATCAGGACCAACAAACAAGAGCCACATGTCACTCCTTGTCCCAACATTTCGCCGCTTTCCACTGCCAGTTCTGCATTGTATTACAACAGCAGCAATGGCTGAAGCAGCATCTGATTGCCAGCTGACCTTTTCTGTAAGACCCTTAAGAAGCCTTTTGAAAGATTCAATATCAGAGATTCCTGCTATCTTAGCCTTTTGCATGGCAGTTAGACCCTCATAAATTTCCTTCTGTTCTTTTTCCATGGTAGCATCCATGCCGGGATCCAAACGACCGAGAACAAGGTCAGTCTTCACTGGGCTGCCTGGCGGAGTCTTACGAAGCTCGGAGGTAAGGGTGTCCTCTGGCTTCTCCCAGCTGCTGTTCATCTTAAGAGTAGGAGCAGCCTTGGAAAGTGCCAATTTGGGCTCAGTAGGTGGGCGTGGACCAAAGGCAGCCAAAGGCATGGAAAGAGCTGGCACCCCCGCACGAGTGCCATGGGTGTGGTCACATGTTTCACGCCATTTCTTCTCAAGCTCTTGGGTAGCCTCCTTCCATTTCAAATCTTGTTCCTGTGTCTGTAAAAGGACAAAGGACTATATCAATCACCATTCTGAACTTCACAAAGAAGAAACAGTGGATTTCTGAGTCGAAACATAGCGGGGAAAAAAAACAGACCTGCGGTTGATCATTGCTGGGTTGCATCCAGTGTGGCAAGCCTGGCCTAGCAGCCTCAGGACGTGCTGCCGCGTTGTCTTTCCGCTCTGCTGCAAGCTTAGCAAGCTCATGCTCGTAACTTCCCTTGCAAAGCTGGCACATGGCCGCCTTAGCCATCAGAGGCTGGGCACTCCCAGCCCCTGGTGGCCACCGGAGTGCGGTCGGTGTCAGTGGCGTAGACCGAACAGTTGGTGATAACATCCCCAATGAGTTGCCAAGAATTCCAGTAGCTCCAGATCTACAAATTTCAATATGATCCGAATTTAAGAAAACTGAACATAAGAAGCTTAATAGTAATAAATAGTGCATAGTTAGAAGCTTATTGGGCATTACTTGAAAAAGTAACAAACTTTTTGGAGTTGCACCAATCATAACGAACTAAAGTTTTCCTTTCATTCAAAATCTTCTCTGAGATTAATTAGTAGACCAAATACCAATTGAATCGAGAACAACACCATTTTTTTTAATGCCGAATGATATGTTGGATCCAACAAAATAGGCTGAAATAGCAACCAACGCACCTGAGAGCAACAACTGCACCGCGGGCAATAGGCACGGCCCGAAGGTCCCAATCGGCCTCCATGGCCGGGTGGTAGACCTTACACCGGAGGTAGGTGGCGCTCGCGGCCGTGGCGACGGACCAGACTTTGCCGGTGCCAAATCGCCTCAGAAGCCTTGCCATCTCTGCCACCGCCGCCTTACTTCCTTCAGATGCCGCCGTCGCCGGCCCCTCCACGAGCCACTTGAGATCCCCGAGATCAAGGACTACGCCGCTGTATTCCACAAGGAGACTCCCAACCACCGCGCCCAGCTCCACAATTCTCGCCGCCATCTCGGCTTTATCGCCGGCCAGCTTGGCGAGCTCTGCTTCAAGCGGCAGGACCTTCGCGCTGGAGAGGGCAGGTGAACCGGCCGTGGGGAGCCTCCGGATCACCTCCTTCAACACCGCGTCCGGCCCGGCGTCGCCCACAAGCACCGGGTTACGGCGCGCCGGCTTGAGCATGACGTCAAGCACCTTGCGTGCGTCGTCCCCGCCACCGCCGCCTGAGGCCGCCGCGGCAGCCGTCAAGCGAGGGTTGAGGTAGGCGTTGGCATTGCCGCCCCGCGGGAGGGGAGAGGGGGACGGGGAGAGGGCCGCAGGAGCTGCCGTGGGTGTGGAGACGGCGGAGGCGGAGGACGCCGGCGAGGTCGAGGACAGCGACTGCTTGATGATGGACTTGACGGCGGCGGAGGAGAAGGATGCCTCGCGCATGACGCGGCTGACGGAGGGATCATCGAGGATGGACAGCACGAGCTGCTCTAACTCCACCTTGACGGCGAGCAGCGGCTGCTGCGCCGCCTCGGGGCACCCGCGCCGCTGCTGCGCCTGCGCGCGCTTGAGCGCGGCGACAAGCGCGTTCGACACGG
>BCLF01000089.1:230765-257942 GCA_001602275.1 Zoysia japonica | reverse complement strand
AGCAGCGCGGCGGCGACGTGGAGCGGCGTGGCCTGGCCGTGGCGCCTCCGCGCCGCCTCCTCGATGGCCCTGGCCAGCGCCGCCGCCGCCTCCGGCGTCAGCGTCTGCTGGATGGTGCTGAGATCCGCCCTCATCGCCGACGCCGCGCGCCGCTCATTAATCGATCAGAGAAATCTGATTGCGCCGGGAGACTCGGTTCGTCAGTTCGTGCGTCGCCGCCGCCCTTGACGTAGGAGAAGGGTGGGAAAAGGAAGGCTTGGAGGATAGTCCGCGGAGGCGGGAGCGGGAGGTGGAGGAATCGAGACTGGAACGACGGAGTCAGAACTCAGAAGAGGGAGGGATGAGCGAGTAGTACTAGTACTACGAGAAGAGAGAGAGAGAGAGAGGGAGGAGAGGGAGGGAGGACTAGAGGAGGCGAATAGAATCTTCGTCTCTCCTGCGTCCCGGCCGTCGCCTCGTCGCCTTCATTTGATTACACCGCGGGAGGAGGCATTTCACAGTTTAAACTTATTTTGTGTGCTTCGATAATTTGATATATTAATTTATTATTATACACATACAAGTAATTTTATATGTTATTTATATAGTTGCGTTAAATTATTATACTCACAAGTAATTTTATATGTTATTTATATAGTTGTGTTAAATTGTTAAATTCATCATTTTTTAAACCATTAAAAAATCTCTCGGGAGAGTGTAAGGAGGAGAGTAGATTTTTTCACGTCGTCGTCTCCCCTTTTATTTTCATTCTTTTTAATAATATTGGGTTTTATTTTCCAAAAGGATTTGATTTTCTGTGGAAGGGCTATGTGGCTGCGTCCCTGTGAGGCCAAATAGTACCGAGCTACCGAGCGTTCAAGTCATACTCTTGTAAAGCGCGGTTTGAAACGAAGGAATTAAAAATGAAGGAATAGAAAAAAATATAAAAATAGAGAAAAATATAGAAATTATAAAAATAGAAAAACTATAGGAATTAAAAACATAGGAAAGTAGAAAAACCGTAGGAATTAAAAACATAGGAATGAAAAAATTGTAGTGTTTGAAATGTAGAAATAAAAATAAAAGAACAAACATATTAGTGCAACTAGATACAATATTTAAGAGATGGAGTTTTTTGCTATTGTAATACTCTTTAAAACTGTGATTTCGGTAAAACAGTACAGAGATTTAAATTCATTTTTATTTTATTTTCGTTTTTATCTTCTTGATATACCTAAACTACCCCTCTAATTTTAATTAGACCTAATCCTTCGTTTAAATCTCTTCTCACGAGTTTATTCGATTGAACGGCGGCGGCAGGCCACGATCAGGCGGCACGGAGCTGCCACGAGCTGGCCGCGTACACGGCGCGGCAAGCGATGGCAGCCGCAGCAGGCCCCGATCCGCCCGCGTACATGCGCGGCGCTGCGACGAACACCATCGCTGAAACGGCGCGCGGAAACTGGGGGCAGAGCTGCGAGCGTGCGCGAACGATTCCCTCGGCTCCGACTGGATTTTTTCATTCCTGCAAAACACGCATCGCTCGGATCCTTTCCGGAAACTGTCGTTCCTGCATTCAAACGGTTCCATTCATTCCCTTCTTTTGCAACGTTTTCCTCCAAAATTTCCTCCACTCTTCCATTGTTGCAAACAAAGGGGCCCGTTTGGAAGAAAGGAAATTTTCTTGTTCCTACGTTTTTTTATGTGAAATCGAACTAATTTCTATAAATTTTTTATAAAATTTCTGCAAAATTTCTGCGTTTCAAACAAGGCTAACTCTTTTCTGCCTCGAAACTTGCCTAAAAACTCTCTGATCTCAAGTGAGCCCTTGTGTTCAAAGATTGAACTTACTGATAAAAAAAGTCCATAGAACCGTTCCATGGCGGTTTTATAGTTCACGAAACCGCTTAATTTATAGCTTGAAATTTGAAAAAAAATCAAAACTTGAACGAATATTATTGAAACGATGCAGAAAAATAGATAAGTTTTTTTATTCAGTGAAAAAAAATTTATAAAAGATCTGCTTTTACATTTACCCACCAATTTTTCTTTTTTGAATTTTTTTTAAAAATATTTACAACATTTTACTTAAAAACCGGTGAACTTAAGAAACCGTATCAAATTTTTGGGGACACTTTTTTTCTAAATTATGCTCACATAGTAAATCAATTTAGGTACTGGATTCTACGCTGATTAAAAATTAGTCCTCTTCTCCTAATATTTAGTTAAATGATAAACTCAACAACAAGAAATAATCAATGATGTTGCATGCAGGACACGAGCTTGGAGATTGTGGCCAGCAGTTTTTCTTTCTTTGGCGCAGATATGAAAAGCATATATTAGCTGTTATATAATTTTTAAAATACAGACATCATCGTTGATTAGTAAAATTATCTTTGATCATTTGTCTTATTCAAAAATTTTATTTAAATATATAAAATTATTAAGTATATTTTAAATACCATTGATGAAAAAGTAAATTATAATAAAATAATATCTATTATGTTTTTTAAATAATATAAATAGTTAAAAATAAAGTAACAAATTAACCGTGTCAATATTTTAAACCAAGAGTAAAAAATAAGTGACGCACATGATACTCCAGTGTGAACAAGTCCAACACCCGGCTGCTGCTTCTTGCCAATCTTGTCCTGGCTCGCGAAAAGGCGCCTTTCGTCACGCCCGTCCTGCCGCCGCCCGGTTTAAACGCGTCTTGTTTAGCTACCTGTCCAAGTCGACGCCAATAGCAAAGGAGCGGATAGGATGTGCATGTCGACGGCTGCAAAGTGTTTCATGGATCATTTTATTTTATTTGGGAAGAGGGTTAGGATAGAAAGGCAAAGTGAGTCCCCTTTTGACTTGGGAGGAGTTGGGCACCACCTAAACGGGTAAATTATTTATTTCATTATTGTGCTCTGATCACTTTCACATACTTTCACTTTACAAAAGAAACGACAAAGTGTGGTCACTCGCGTGAACCAAACACGGTACCCTTCCCTTTCAAAATATAACTATTTTTAAGTTTACTCAAAGTTAAACTTTTATCACTTGATCACTAATAATATATAAGTTAATAATGTATTACTACATCCAAAATGTAAACATTTCTAACATTGGTCAAAGTCAATCTTTTTCAACTTTGACTAATAATATTTAAAATTTAAAAATAATTTAATATTAAAATTTATATAATATGAAAGTTTATTTCATGATAAATCTAGTAATATAATTTGTATGCAATAAAACTTCATAAATTCTTCGTTATTATTGGTCAAAGTTGAAAAAGATTGACTTTGACCAAAGTTAGAAATGCTTACATTTTGAGACAAAAGAGTATCATATAAAATTATATTTTTAAATTCATCATTAAATAATCTTTCATAAAAATTATATTTTTATGCTAAAAATTATGTATATTAGTAGAAGTTAAAAAGATTTTGATTTTGACCTTATTTAAACTTAAAAATGCTTATATTTTGAAACGGAGGTAGTAGCAATTTTAAAAATACTCCGTAAGAGGGTTATTAGGGTTAAGACAAAAGCATAATTTTAATTCGACATGACTTAAGTTCTCCGGCGGATGCGTTGAAGAAGATTGGATCAGAAGCTAAAAATACATGGTAATTAAGGAAAATATGTTACTCATTCTGGTCCCAAAATAAGTGCACTCTACACTTTTCAAAAATCTAGCTTTCGTATTATTAAAAAATTATGATAAAAAAATTTATTTTATTGTGAAATGAATCAATATTACAAATACTTTAAGCAAGACTTGTTTGCCTTTTATTTTTGTAATTTTTTTTTGAAAAATACAAATGCTCAAACATTGATCTCTAAAAGAAAAAAGTTACTTATTTTGAGATGAAGAGAGTATATATACTCTAATCCCTCTTATCAATTAAATTTAAAGAAAAATAAATACTTCATTCGCTTTTAGTTCTTGTTGGTGAGCTTAAAATTAAGCGAGCGAGCGAAGAAAAAGAACATAACAGAGTACAGTGGTTTAATGGATCAAGACACATGTACACCCTTGATCCATCCTGGCCGTCCCTGCTAATCAATCAACCATTCACTGTATGTATACAGTTGAACCCACCTTTTAAAAGTTAAATTGTTTTTGACCTTATTCAAATCTAAAAATACTTATATTAAAAAACAAAAGTAGTAAATCGGAAGACTGCTGTGGATGCATACGATCTACCAGTAGTGCAATTTGACATCATGTGAAAGGTCAAAACATATGCAGTTTTCGGTTCCTTTCTTTTGTTTCGCTATAAGAGCATCTCCAACAATGTCTTAAATCAAGTCTCTAAACAAAAAATAAGATGTTATTAGAAAAACACCCTTCCAACAATTCCTTAAATCAACTCCTTAAATTTAGCCACTTCCGAAATCTGGCTCTTTCCTCCCGAAGTTTGGAGACTCGATCGGAAGTCCCGAAAAGGAAAATCCAACGCTTCCTGCCCCAAAGTCGCGGGTGCGCCTTCATTTCGCACCGTTCAGCTGGACGGTTTTGCATCATTCCAACTATTCCAACAATCGAACGCCTGGATCCTGGAGAATACTCTCTCGGTTTTTAAATTAACGTCACCGTTGTCTTTTAATATTAACTTTGACCATTTTTTTATTTAATTTTTTAATAAAATGATATATTTTATTATAATTTGATTAATCATTATAATTATTTGAATTTCAACTTAAAATTTTATATATTTAAACTAATTTTTTAATAAAACAAATGACCAAAGTTGAGATTCAAAATTAACGGTGACATCAATTTCTAAGCAGGTCGCACGAAAGGTTGAGGTGATGCGCGGAACGGGAGTGTCGCGGGAACGGAGTGGAGGTCATCATAAATCCAAAAGTGTTTGATTCGGTTAACTGATGACGTGGCTGTTTTCAAACTTGCAAACTTGATTTTAGGTAATAGTATTGAGAGTTGTTGGAAGAAGTCACACAATTTATTCCCAATCCCTTTTTGGAATTCTTTAATCTAATATTTAGGACATCCTATAATTAGGAATGGTTGGAGATGCTCTAAGCACGCGTGCAACGTGAGGACGTCTAAATGTACTGCTGCTTTATTATTATTTTCACTTTATTGCGTGAAAACTTAGTGATATATGTGACTTTCAATGTCACAGCTTATAAAAGTTATACTAATAGATATTACAAACATATAAGAGTAGTTTTTTCATTGATATTACTAGTCTATAAATATAGGGCCCCGCTTTGTGTTTTGATTGCACCGGGGCCTCGGATTGTTAGGTACGGCCCTGAGTGGTGGAGGCGCCGCGGTGTGGTTTGATGGCTGAGGTCGGCAGGGCGCCGGCGTCCCGCGAGTTGTGGTAGCAGCAGCGGAGTACAACAAAAGTCAGTTGCACGCATGACCCCGGCCGGCCAGGCCTTCCATATTCAATCTTCCATACGTGCAGGGCTTCGATCGCGTCGTCGCCATCGCTAGCTCCTGCGAATGGATCGATCTACTTTTTCGGCTAGCCGGCGGGGATTCCATTCAACGTATGCGGCAGCGCGGACGGCGTCCGCCGGGTCCAGCGCCGGTCGCTGCAGTCGTGCGTCAACCGGCACGTCGTCGGTCGGCGGGTCACACGTGGACTGATCTATCGACTGCACGCGGTTGCGTGGACGGCGTGGGGAGTCCGCGTCAACCGGCCGGAGAAGCCATCGACGGGTCTTGTGTTTGGCGGATGGTTCACACGTAGTACTACGCCGATAAAAGCAGAAAGGCGCTCCTGGAATTTCCCCGGTACGGCGAAAAGGTGGCCGGCAGGTACTAGCGTGCAAAAAATGAGAGATGCTTGAGAGGTAACTAAAGTGCTTTCAACTTTTTTTTATATTAATCTCAACTATTGTTTTTAAAAATTAGTATAGAACTCAATATTTTTGATATCGAGTTTATTATTTTTGGTATCGAATCCACTATTTTCAGAGACGAAGCTAAGATAAAAAAATATCCTAGTGCCCAGCTTTGTAATACGCTAAAATATATCAGTTTTTAAGTAATTTTCCCTAATTTAGCCTTGAAAACTCATTTGTACCCTGGTGCACCAGGGAGAATGAATGTGGCTTCGTCAGTGACTATTTTGGTATCTTTAACCATGTACCACTTTGTTTTTAACTATTAAATCTGATCGAATAGACGGCTGTGATTAACTTTGAGAATTGTATCATCTAAAAAAATTGGGTGTCATCGATCGTTGTCAATCAGTGTGAGGTAACCATATCCTATCCCTGGGTCATGCACGACAAGAATACATATCGTTCTCATGTTAACTTCCCTCACGACGAATAGCAAATCTAGTTCCAAAAAGAATTCAACTAACATTATTATTGCCCTAATTAAATAAGGACACTGGTTTTAAAAGCAAAGGGGGTCATGATTTTGCGCTCCCTCTGATTATTCTCTGCCGAGTGATGGTAAGAGATTAAGAAAGATGTTTGTTACAGCTTTTTAGACTGTCTATTAAGGTTAAATTTTTTTTGTCGAGATCATGTACCTTAAGAACATGCAGCCTCAGAATTAATACGGAAGCCCAACGAAAGACCTAGCCCCATGGACTGAAATTACGACTTACTAAAGACTTCATCACGCAAAAAACCCAGACAACTAGTTCAAACTCCCGAGGGTTGGGGTTACCCGAAAAGTTGGTCCCGCCGTCCGAAGGCGGGCTTGATTGACAGTGGAACCCGTCTTGACGATCGATGGGAACCGCTTTACGCATCTGACACATGGGTCGGCCACCGCCTCAATGACTAGTCTCCAACGAGCACAGAAATTTTTGACACTATATAACAAAAGGTAAAGCAACCTCAGGGGAGGTAAAGCAACCCAGCAGAAAGGGAAAGCGGTTCAACGGGCGGTAAAGCAAACGGTAAAGCATCTTTTGTCTCAAACACTAGACAAAGGATGATCGAAGGACATCGACAAGCTACTTGACGCTAGCGGGCGTCAGAGGATCAACTTCGCATAAGACCGCGGCCCTACCCGTCAGGGGCCGCTCAGTTTTATAGGCGTCAAGCCTTGTAACCCTGGTTTGACCCATATATAAAGGAGACACCGGGTGCCTTAGACGACAGGTTACTTGTTAGAAGTTACAAGCTACAGATCCACACACACACCACACGCGTGCTAGAGTTTTTGCTCGAGTCAGAGCCCTTCCGTCACTGTAATCTTGTTACGAATTTATACGATCTACTCTCTCCGTGAACGTAGGGTATCACACTTTCATGGTGGCTCGAATCAGGTTAAATCTTGAGTCTTTTTATAGACTAGGCCATCTCGATACGAAGAGTGCACCAAATCTCTCTCCCAAATACATAAATTCTACTGTATCGGTGGTCAGAACACCGACAAAATTAAAAGTTAAAAAATCAAAAGATAAAACAAATGAAGTTTTGATAACCTGACCTTTAAACGTTGATAAGGCAACTTTTAAAGAAATGAACTAAAAGCTACTCTATAAAACTCACCAGAGCTGCTTTTTTAGCTCTGTGTAAAAATATCAAATATAGGTATATTGCAAAAGTTAGAAGTCACTATTTCGATTAACCACCGTTCAGCTTTTTCTCAAAACTCAAAAACTCCTGAGAGAAAAAGGCCATTGTCACGGGTGGCGGAGCCAAACATAAAACAAAGGAAGGGCCGGTTAGCAAAGTTTTCTATAGTTTGCAAAATTAAGCTCGCTCGACTAGCAAGCGTATTTTAAAGTTGTTACGTTGATGTCTCTTGACTTTCAATGAGAAAAAATTGAAAAAAGGGATACATATTGCAGTGTAGAAAGTTGAGATAAACTGCTGAGGTAATTGAGTATAAAGCATTGTGATCGGCGGCTTGCATAGTGAAAAGTAGTGACCTTATATATGATGCGATCAGGCAGGTCTGCATGCACTCATACTTATCACGAATCAACGATGATAAAACTACTTCGTCTGTTCACTTTTAACTGTCATTCTAGTTCCGAAAGAAGGAATTAAGAAAAAATTATTAGAAAAAAAGAAAAATATATTGAAAAGAGAGAAAATGTATTAGAAAGTAATAAATGTGTGTTAGTAAGAGAGAAAGTGTATTGAAAAGTGAAAATGACAAGCACGAAATATTTAGAAACAAATTTTAAAAGATAAAATGACAAATAAAAGTGAATGTAGGAAGCAGTAGAAAAGCGAAGTAGATTAGGCTGGATTGGAAGCACAAGCTAGCGAGCTGCATCTTGATTTAACTGCGAGATCATTGTTTGTATTAGATAGTCTAATTAGTAGAAACAGTCGTGAACTTAACCAACTTCCTTTGAAGTTGCACGCAGGCAAGGGAGGCCAGGGCCCAGGCTGGCCTCCACCCTCCGCCTGTGGTTGTCGCCCCTGGTAGCTCTCGTACTACCGCGTGAAGAGGTGATCTCAAGCTGCTTCAAAAAGGAAATGAAAAAACTACGCAACGAACGATCCCTCCCCCTGCCATGTCGATCGCTCGGACGGATTAAGCCGGTGCGTACGTGGACATGCTGCGTGCACATGTCCGAATGGAGACCGCGAGTACACGTGCGGCGCCGGCCGTCCAGCGAGAAAAGAAAAGGTTACACTTCTTGCAATTAGGTGGTGTTAACTAAATTTATAACAAATAGATTTTTTTGCAAAAAACATAAATGAGTCCAAATTGAAATAGATTTGAATTATTTATTTAGTAAATTTAATAATTTTTAAATACCATCTGACTGCGAGAAAATCTACTTATAGTTCCGGTCATACCACTTGGCCACACGCGATGCAGTGTTTTTTCCCCCGACAAGTACACTCGGACCCACGGCACAGTTTGACTCGCCTTTCGGTTTCGACACGGAATATTTGCACTGTACTCGATCGTCATCAGCCCGATCGAGCTGTTGCCGTTCCTGTACATGCATGCACCCCTCCTGGACGGAGTTCGTCGAACCGGCGCTACAGGGTCAGCCGAAACAGAGCAACTGTATGAAAAACTATCGTTTGGCGCCGGCCGGCCGAAACTCTTTCAACTCCGGTATGTTACCCACGTATGTATGTCCTGGCCTAGCTAGCTTCACAGCCAGGGTACGTGGTGTTCTGGGCTAGCATGCACGCCGATTGTTACCGCGAATATAAAAGTACAAAGTCCATATTATTAAAATTAGACGGTTATGTATAAATTATTAATTAAAATTAGATGGCACGAAAGCTAAATAAACATTTATTTTATAATGGAGATAGTATTGTAGGAGGTAGCACTATAAGCTATAGTGTTTTTTTTTAAGGAAAATGACAAATAAATTATCAACTTTGACTTTATCAAAGTTACAGCCAATTATTAAAAGTTTGTAGCTTAAGCGGCTGCTTAGGACAAAAAGGGAGAACATCTCCCTCCACACACTCAAATTTTGAATTAAAGACTATTACAAGCAAAGTCTATTGCTAAATTACAATACATGCTCGCTAAAAATCTGTAGAGCTGTTGCGTCTAGTCTTTAACATGCTTGTTTTATTGCTTTTTTGTCTTCATCCTTCTTCTAAGCTGACTCTAAAATCAGAACCAATATGTTTCTTTGTGAAGCATGCGCATAAAAATTGAGTTTTAGCAAATACTACAACATCATTTCTATTAAGTCAAAGTGCACAATATAAAATCGATACACCCATAAGTAATAATTGTCGTAAGCTATACTGCTATTTGTTGGTTTACTGACGTCCTGCCTTGCACATAGAAACGGTGCGATGCAAGCGGCTTGCTACGCGGAGAAAGGCGTGTCTTCGGCCGCCGGCCGTGCCGAGCACTGTTCACAAGCAACGGATCTCTCTCTCCGCGTTGGATATTTTCTTTTGTTTTCTTAGGCTCGATGCAGAATTTTTACAGAAATCTCATAGAAATTTTATAAAAATTAATGTTTAATTTTATAAAAAAATATAAAATAAAAAAATTTCTGTGTTTCAAAGAAGTCTTACCGTTCCTGTGTTCCGAAAGAGGCCTTAACATCCATAAAATCCTCGGGAAAGTGGGAAACAGTATACAAGACTATAATCCGTGGTGCATTGGTGATCAGCGATGCGGACACGTACTCCCGTAACGGTGTCATAAGCTTTGGCATAATACTTAATCTTGTCATTTTTTAAATTTATTGTCAACTAAGGGAGTTTAACAAAATAATTGAATTTCTAGCTGTCGTTGTTGCTTATTAGGATTCGTTTGCTATGACTATTTTCACCTGTTTATATTACTGTTTGTGTACAATAGATATAAGTAAATATACAGTAGAGATAAGTTATTTTTTACTTAGCCGAACAAGCTACAATACTATATTGGATTTTTTTATATATAACAAAGTGGCTTTCGAGTTTTGCCCTTTTTTACCGGAACGTTTTTATGTAGTGGACTGGCGGCTACTCTAACTCTAAGTGGACACGTAATCAGTTCGTTACACGAGTATATTCCGCGGGAATAAGCATCTGGCTTGTTGCTTTCCTCGGTTGCATGTTGTTGCACTCCGATCAGCAAAGAGAAGAAGCACACTACAAGAAAATTTAGTCATTTAAGTTTTAGTGATAAAAAATTTAGTCATTAAAAATTAACAAATAATGATTAAAATTTGGTTTTTATTGTTAATATACATTTTAAGTGACCAAAATATATGTTCATTGGTTGCTGGCATTGAATATAACTACAGAAAGCTTGTTTAGTACTCCGTACTACGTACTGTACAATGCTCCCACACTGACCGCATCTCCCCGCAAGGGATCCTCTGACGCTGACGAGCGTCCGTGGATCGCACGTTGCATGCCGCCGATTTCATCCCAACCAAGATGTACAGCAATTTTCATCTTCTCCCCCTGTCCCCTGTCCCGAATCGAGGCCTGTAATTCTGACCTCCAAAGGACCAAATTTTCCTCTTCCGAGTAAAAAACCGAGGACCGGCCATGATCCCACGAGTATGCCCAAAAAGGTGCCCTTCTCACGCACAGCCCTCTTTCTGCCCTCCTCATGCGCCTCTTGTTCTTTGTTTACGACGAGAAAGCAAAAGGCAGAAAGTTCACAGGTGTCGCCTTTTAAGCAATAATAAGCATAAATATTAGTTTAGCCCAGCAAGGCCTTGTCGGCAGCTAGCTAGATGCTAGTGGACCTATTCTTTGGTTTATATTACTTCATCATGAAAAGAGAGAAGGAATGGAAAACAACTCATAACCATACACTCTATTCCAATATAAGTGTCATTTAAGAATTCTAAATTTATCTCATAAAAAATGCCATTCTCACTCTAAAGTACAACTCTATCTCTCTTCTTCACCACCTCTTCCCCTGTTCTACGCGCACTCTATTTTTTTTTCTCTGTCTCGTTAATTCTCTGCCCAACTCCTAAAATAACTTTCTTTTTGGAACGGAGTAATATTTTGAATGGGTGAACAAACTAAGAGACAATACTGTGTAAGAAAAAATATTCATCATTCAGATACAATTTTTCTTTGTTTTCCATTCTAGTTTTTAGTTATGTATTACTCCTACATGGAAATGGAGTAAGAGGTGTCGATAAATTGCTGTACAATACAGGCATATGACAACACACAAATATTTCTATGTCAAATTGTCATCTAAAACAGAAAATAAAGTTACCTTTTCCGCATCCTCAAGTCGTCTTACCTTACTGCTCACTGATTTATGCGCACACAGTGCTCCTCGCTCCTTTGCATAGTTGTAGGCCGGCCATGCTTTTTTTGAAATTATTTTCCCTGATGACGAGTTGTAGGCCATGCTTTTTTTTTTGAAATTATTTTCCCCTGATAACGAGTTGTAGGTCATCTTTCAAGCACCAAGAAAAGCCATCCCATCTTTGATAAAGAGGTCGCAACAAGGAAAAGCGGCTTTTGGCAGGATCCCCAGGTAAGTAGAATTCCTTTGGCACCTAATTGGACTCCACTCCACTCACCCTACGAGTGGAGGCCTACTTTTGAAGAGAATTTTCCCTGGGAATTTTGTATGTTTAGGCCAGGCCAATCGTCTCTGCCCTAAAGCTTGGCTCAAAAAGCCAAAGACAATGCAGTGCAAAGAAAGCCCCAAGTCTCGGCTGCTGTGCTCTCTCCCAAAGCTCCTTTCCGATACTACCTCAAATGAAGCCCCAAAAGTTGTTCCAACTTGGAGCACTAAGCACTTGCAATCTTTTAGGGCAGAAGCCAGGCAAGTAGTAGTAGCTATGCATTATTGGTTGCTTTTGCAGAGCTTGCTTGCTCCACTGACTGACTGACTGAAGTGCCTGCCGGCTGCCCTTATCTGCTAAGCGCTTTGTGTACATAGAAAAGGAGCCTGAAGTTTACACGAGTGAAAAGGTGTTGCTAGCTGCGGGAGAAAGCGCAAAGCTCCATCCACCAACTGACAGAAAAAATCTACTGAAGTGTTCACGATGACATGTTGTCTTGATTCGTAGGGTGAAATGATGCCTAGCTTTGTTCTTCCATTCGCTCTGTTTTCTTGCACCCAAAGTCTTTTCGATCAGTTAACTGAACCATGACGTGCATCAGGGCAACGCACTTCACAAGTGATCGGTCATTCAGTGCCAACTCTGTTATTCCCAATGGAAAATCCTTACCGAAATACGGTGAACAGCGAGATGTGCACCTTCTGAGGTAAGGTGTAGCGATCGGTTTTTCATCGAAATCGTATTCGACAGTCGTTATTTCAACCGGTCTGTGAAACCCGTAAGAGCCTGACCTTTCATTTTCAGAGATTGCGTTGCAGCTGTGCCATTCTTAAGTGGTCCTATATCTACGTACCACTCTTCAAACATGTCCTCCTGTCTCATTTATTCTCCAACTTCAGTTTTCGTCAGTACCAAAATTTGATTGGTTGTACCAGTTGAGTCTATCAATCGATTGGGTCATAGAACAACTGAGACGCCTTGGATGTGGATGCTCCATATATGCAGGAAAATAACAACCACTGAAACATCCTTTTTCTGTCAAATATATTTTGTGTCGCCTTAATCTTTGAATACACCAAAAAAGAAAAGGAAAGGAAAAGAAAATACACTCCACAGTGTCTAGAAGAGGAGCAAGGGGTTAGTGGTCACTGGCCAAGCATGATGATCCAACACTAATAAACCAAATGAGTGGTCGAGGTGCCTGTGCACTGGCTCTGCTCGCACTGATACCAGAGAGGAGCACGGTTGCATTGTGCCAATAATGGAACCTAGCTAGACAAACTTTCCACGGGAATAAATAAGGAGGGGGAGAGGAGGAAAGCATTGGCTCTTTTGACGGGCCTTGTTTCCTGCAGTCATCAAGGACGATGGTGGGGACAAATCGGTGTGCATTGTACTCCGTTTGTTCTCAAACTCATGTCACTGCCTACAAACATCAATTTTAACCATTCATTTTATTAAAAAAATTAATTTAGATTTTAAAAAATATAAATTGTAATTTAAACAACTTTGATGATAAAGCGAATTATAACAAAATATTTGAAATTTATCATTTTTTAAATAAAATAAATAATTAAAATTGATGTTTGTATTCAACAGTGACATCAATTTGAAAACGGAGAGAATATATGCGAGGAAGAAACATCAATTCGTAAGCTAACAGGCCCTTTTCCGTTGCGGTCCCTCTTTCTTTTGTTCTCTGAAAAATAAAAAAGATGTATGTAAGTATTCTCTCTCCGTTCTAAAATATAAAATTTTTAAGTTTGATAAAAATTAAAGTTCTTTAACTTTGACTATAAAAATAGAGAATTTATAATGTTTAAACATATACTCTCTTCGTTCTTTAATTGACGTCCCCGTTGATTTCTACATTCAACTTTGATAATTTGTTTTATTCAAAAAATTTGTTCCAATGTGTAAAATTTTAAGTTGTGACTCAATTAACTCTAATAATAAATCAAATTATATAAAATTTATGAATTTTTGGAATAAAACGAATGGTCAAAGTTGAATAAAGAAGTGAACGGCGACATTAATTAAAGAACAGAGGGAGTATAAATTATGCTAGTATTAGATTCATAATGAAATAAAATTTTATAATATATAACTCTTTATATTAAAAATTATTTAATTTTCTATATATTATTGGTCAAAGTTAAAAGAATTCGACTTTGACTAAATCTAAACATGATTTTGTTTTGGAAAGGAGGTAGCAGTATGATTCATGCATGAAGAAAAGCTATGAAAATTGTGAGTATACGAAGTAATGGAATATACTACGTTGGAATTTACCCCTGCAGCTGCAAAAGTACAGATTGTTAGGATAATCATGACTTGAGTTTATTAGATTAGTGCGTGCGTGCATGCTGGTCTGTGCGATGTGCACGTCCAGTATTTTCCTGGCCATTGATGTGGTAGCACCGGTGCATGCAGGCGAGCTGCAGCATCAGCCGTGTGTGCGTGTGGAGTGGAGATGGAACGGCATGCAGGGAACTCACGAGATGGCCGGGCCATGCGCAAGAACAGGAATGGCTCACGACGAGTGGAGTCCGGATCGCCAGGAAGATATGCGTACATGCGCGTTAAGATAGGAGGAGGTTACTTGGCGCTGCGTTACCTGAGAGTATAAAAGAAATATGTACGCTGCCAGTTGAAAGTGAGTCTAGAGATAGTTCCGGTGTGTGTCGTTTTGTGACGTTTCATTGTCCGACACGTAGGTCGTTCGTAAAGGTTTCTTTTAGTGTGTCACTGTATACCGAGTTTAGAAAATAATAGAGAAACCAAGATACAGGAGCGAGAGGTTCCGCGGCGTTCGTTGTCTAAATTATCTATGTTTTTGTGTTTTTTTTATCGTTCGTCGATCTTCGGTTCTAACACAGATGATATACATCTTTTGCATCGTTACATCATCTTTTGCTCTCAAAATATTGTGCAAGACTATATTCCAGCTGTTCCTAAAAAAAAGAAAGAGTTGCGACCATTTTCCTCTGGTCCTGCTGTGTTTTTCCTCTTGTTCACAAAGGACTGCTGGTACCTTAGCAACACACCACGGGAGCAGCTTCGTTGTAAAATTGACACTAGCCTTTTGTGGCCTGCTGCAAAGGTTGCTCTTCTTTTGTCAGTTCTTACGTTTGACAGCAGGTCACCTCAAAGCCAACCACAGAGCGAGTCCTAGAACACTCAGTAGCTAGCCACAGAGCACGGCACGAATCCGCAGAGTGAGTTCACACACAAGGTATGCTATGCTCCGTAGATGACGACGATTAGCGAACTGCAGACACAACAAGACTATTGTATGTGGTGTCAGAGAATACAAGAACAAAAAAAGGATATAGTAAATCTTAGCAGCAGTACTGTCGAAACAAACGACAGTTCTGAAATCTGAAACAGCTGCT
Organism: Zoysia japonica; assembly: GCA_001602275.1. Classification (NCBI taxonomy): domain Eukaryota; kingdom Viridiplantae; phylum Streptophyta; class Magnoliopsida; order Poales; family Poaceae; genus Zoysia; species Zoysia japonica. The sequence continues at coordinate 242,644 of BCLF01000089.1, read as the reverse complement.
TGAATGTTTTTCTGAAATTCGCTTCTCTGAAATTATCCTAAAATCAGCCTAACTGTTCCTGACTGACCACCGTCGTTCCATTCAGTTGATCACTGATAGCTCCTGTGCCGATTTTTTTTCCCGGGAGAGTTCATGAGGCCCACGAAGTTTATGACTGAACGTCTGAACCACACGAATTTGCATCTGTAAAGGGCAATGGGCTTGACGGAAAAACGGGCACCAAACATTTATTGAGCTGCAGATTTTTTTGCGGTTGGAACGGACGAAGAACAAACGGGTGGTGGTGCTGATTTTTAGAAACTGCGGCAGCACCGGCGAAGGGAGAAGGGGGTTCCTGGGGCAGGGTACGGCTGCACCATCAATTTATAGTTATCCAGGATTAGCACTTCTTTGAATCGTACTAAATTACTCTCTTCGGTTATATAATTTTCCGTTTTGAACAATGACATCATCTTAAAATGCAACTTAAACTTCTATTTTCTCTATAAATTTTTATTTAAAGTGATATATGTATATTTTTTATGAAAGCTTTTTTAAAAAATCTATTCATATAATTTTCACATTTTCAAACTTAAACAATTTTAAAGTTATTTATAATTTATATTTTCAAGAGTTGATCCAAATCTTGTCCAAAACATGAAGAAATATGAAACCGAAGGGAGTATATTTTCACAAGCATTAAGGACCCGTTGAAAAACCATAATGCATATTATGACAGCTTCAGAAAAAAAAGAGAGAAACAGTTTAAATGTATACATTTGTATACAGAAAAAACCTTTTAAGTAAGACCAAGTGCCGTTAATTTACCTTCTACCAGGTAGGATAGGAATTTGAGCAACATGCTTTGATTACTGTCGCTTATCAAAACTCACTCGTTACTTTCAAACTAAATGATGCATTAATTAATAATCATTAAAAAATTTTAAAAGTAAAAAAAAAATTTAAAACTTGAGATCAACGAAAATAAACAGCACATAATCATTTGTATACTCATTGATACAACACATCTGAAAAGGACAGAATTTCAGGCGAGCGACACAGTGGGCGTAACCGATCGGCAGGCCGGCCGGATACATCCGCTCTGAAAGCGGGACAGGAGGGAGGGAACGCGTAAAGCGATCCATCAAAAAAGCCCCCATCAGGCAATGGGACAAGCGGCCCATCACTGTCGCGAATTAATCATGGATCAGAGGGCCCTGATTAATGGTTCTTAGCACTTTAGCAGTGATAATGAAGGTGAACAGTGAGTGATGGTCCATGCTTCTTCAACCATCTCCCTGTGGTAGTGTAGGGGGTACAGTACTGATGGCCACTATAGCTTAGTACTAGTACTTATAGAATCTAATAGTTGTACGTGCGTCTTGGTTGCTGTTGGTGTTGCACTTCACGTTAATTAAGAGCCGAGACAGCATGCACACCATCTCTAATGGAGGAGCTAAGAAGTGTCGGCATTAATAATTGAAAGACAATTTCACAAGAGAATCGAATGGACCAAGGCAAACACAATTCACAATTTGATACTTCCCTTCGGTTTTAAAATATTAATGTTTCATGTGCTCACATACCAACTCATTGGAAAATATATAAAAAAATCCATTTGCTAATACATGGAACGCACGCATCACATGACCGTTTTCCTGAAGTGTCATCGACAGTACTGTCAAACGATGATGTCCATGTTTCTGAAAGCATAAAATGCAAATGAGGATCGAGTCGATCGACTACATGTCAGATTCAGTTTCCGTGGTGTGTAATGGAAGGCCCATAGGAACGTGGCCAATCCTTGTATGTTGGGTTGGGCTTGGGCTGTGTAGCTCTTTTGTCACTTTTTTTTTGGCAGAAATGCTGATAGGAACGTGATCTACACTAGTATGATCCAGTTTACATTTGGTTATGAAAATGCACGGGAAAAAGCATGTGCTCTTTCTGGTGTCAAATGTCCCATTAACCTTGTACAGCTACGATGGGTTGGGTTATTTGTTTGGTTGAGCTTATGGACCAACCAGTTTGGCAAAGTGGCCCAATATTATGATCATCGGGTTCGTTTTTAGAGAGGATGTCAATTTACCCAAGAAAAGTGAAGCAGAAAATAACTATGCGTAACTAATTTTGACATCAAATAGATTAAAGGGTTAGTGGATTCTGTTGACGCCAAAATTGAGTCTCGGGCCAACAAACCGCTCGCACGTCCGTATGCGAGAACGTCGATGTTTCTTCAACACTGGGTTTGAGCAGCACTTAGACAATCTCGCCTCGGGAGAGACCCGTTGGAGGAGGATCGGATCCGGGCTCGGTCAGGCCAGTCGGATCGCCTTCGGTTGTCGCCGAGACAAAGAAAGAACAACAAAATGGGAGTCGAGTGAGGGGGATTAGAGTTTGAGAAGTGTAAAATATAAAGGCAATGGTTTGATCGATTGGGATTATCCTCAACCAGTCATGGGCCTCTGTTTTATAGAGGTAAGATGGTCTTATCCCACAGAGCAATTAATCCCACGAGTTAGAAAAGAAATTAGAATCAATTTGCTGAAAACTTTCTTAAATCGGCATTACCAGAGTCTTCGGTAAAGTGCCGACACTCCGGTGACTGAAGTCTCCGGTAAGATGACGGAGGATCCGTCGTATAAATTCGGGAACCCGGAAGGGCTCATTGGACACTCCGGCATCGCTGTAATCGGCTTATAACCAATTAACTTCGCTTTTATAATCGGCTTTCAGATTTTTGTTTATATAAGTTAGCCTCGGATTATCATCGCTGCCAAGGTTCACCTTCTTAAAAGGATCGACCGATGTAAATCTTTGTCTTAACTTATTCATGTCTTCTATTTCTTTTATAGTTTCGCACATATCGTTCGTGTTGGAACGATAGTGTTCCACTCTCTTTTGCAATCAATCAAAATTAGACTCTATTAAATCACATTATATGAATGAGCCGATTTTGCATCGGCTTTATATTGACGGATACAAAATCATCTCTAGTCACACTAAGAAAATCGTAATTCGTCAAGTCCAAACTAGTCAAGCACTTGACGATGTCATGCGATAAAGAAAATGATTCAGCTATAGCAATGCAAGACGAGGCATCTGTATGAACAACCTCTACATCATTACTGACCCATTGTATCAAAAATTGATGCAATATAGAGGGGACACATTTATTGGCATGAATTCAATCACGCCTTAAAATCAAGCTATAACTACGACGCACATCGGCAACAAATAAAGCGGTAGCCATATTCTTGCTCCCAACGGTGAGCTTCATAGAAGCGACCTCTTTGGCCTCAATAGGGTCTCCTCCTCCCATACCATTCAAAGTCATGTTGATCCGGATGAGCTCGTCATCGGCCTTACCTAACTTCTTAAACAAAGAATATAGCATTAGATTAACAATCGTACCACCATATACAAGCATGCGAGAAATCGATGTGCCATTGATATGACCTCTCACATAGAGAGGCTTCAAATGGTTCTCTGATTTCTAAGGCTTGTCAAAGATAGCACTTTTCGACCTAAAGTCAAATTGTGCCATGACCTCTTCTTTCTCTACCAAAGAGTAATCGAAAAGGGATAAGCAAATAGTGTTGATGTTCGTACCTTCCCAAGGTGGTGTAGGCTCGTAGTCCAAGAGGTCGTCGTCGTCAAACTCGGACATGTCGACGTCTCCCGTGGGCGAAGGCGCTGTAGAGTTCTTTCTCAAGAGGGCGTCGGCCAAACCAAGTGGTTTCGGAGTAGCCTCAGCTTCCTCCGCCATCGGTGGAGTAGGGGCCTCGGGTTCCTTAACTCTCCACTGCTTACCTTGAGGGACCATTGGCTTGATCTCTTTTGAAGACCTCGTTCCTCTTCTTTTCCGCATTCTCCTCTCGCATCTTTCGGAGGCGCAGCCTTTGGAGCTTCCTCTTTTGAGTGTGAGTCAAGCCAGACGGACACCACCTCGGTTGTGTGTAATTGGAGGAGATCTTGCTGCTGCTAGCTTCATAATCATGGGAGGCCTTTTCGATCGGATCATCCAAAGTTATCGATCCGTGAAGACTCCCCCAATTTTGACATCGATTGTATCCATTTTCACGACACCTCCGGATGCACTCTCTTGATGAACAAAAGTAGAAGGAGCAGGTTCGTTACCTTGCTTCGGGCGCCACTCTTGCTTAGGTGCAGTGGTGGAACTTCCCCCTTGAACCTTGATCGGTCGAGAATCCGTCTGATCCGAGATAAGGTTGGAGAGCCTTGTGAAGACATCTCCTCTTGGTCCGTTCCACCCTGGATGAAATAGCGGGTATGGCATCGGTGAAACGGGCATCGGTGGCATAGGCATCAGTGGCACGGACATCTATGGTCCCATATATAGATGGCACACCGAAAACGGTGGGCAAGGCATAGGATGAAAGCACGGTGGCAGCACTCCAAACCTATGTGGAGCAAAAAGAGGAGGAGGCTCGTGCACATTCACGGTTGGCCTCATCTCCTACCTAGGTGGGCTGCCCCCTAGGTGGTGATCTTGGTCGCTTCATAGACCAATTATTTAAATCGGTCTTTTGATTCTTGTACTTAGCTATGAGCCGGTAGAAGGCGCTTTTGGGCCCCATCTTTTGATCCGTGGCTTTGCCTTGGTTTATCTTCCACTTGCCCACCTCCGGATTCTTCGGCTCTATCATCTTGGGCTGTGGAGCTTGCCCGCCGGGTCTCGAGCCTTAAATGGTGACTTTGAGAGACTCTTGACAATCGAGGGACTTTTCGAGCATCACTTTCCTATAGGCCCCTTTCTTACTTAGAGAAATAGGCATCTCGTCCCCGATGACCACGTTTTTTCCCTTGGTTGTATCGGCTTGATGAGGCCGAATCAACACCTAGGGGTTGAGCTTGAGAGTATTGACGGGGAACGGGTGCTTGTCGATCTGCATCTTCTTTAGACTCAATCGTCCCTCATTAAAGACCTGTTAGACCTGTCGACAGAAAACATTGCAATCATTATTGAATGAGAATAAGAATTATGCCATTTACAATATGCTCTACGCTTTATCTTATGCCGGATGTAAAGTATACGCAATCTTAATGTACCCACCATTGTGTAGCTCATCTAATATTTTGTCATACTTAGCTACATCAAAGGTGTATTTCACATCGTCTTTTCGGTTCTTATGAACCGATTTGAGCGAATCACAAGCGACTGATTTGGCCTTAGAGGGCCAAACAAACTCAGCAGCTAGAATGTCATTGAAATCATCATCAAAGCTATCCGAATCACACTCCACGATGTGCACGGTGTGGCGGGTCTTGTAGTCATGTTTTATTTCTTTGCTTCGGGTTTTTTGAGCCGAAGCCTTTTGTTGGAGGTGAGTGAGTGTAAAAAAATTGTATCCCTCTAACTTTTACCTAAGATGTGACCGCAAACTACTAAAAGCTAGGTCGGCTAAATCTTTTTCAGAAATTATTAAATTAAAGCATCGGTTTTTAGCATCTCTAAACCGCCGAAGATAATCAACGACGGGTTCATCTTTTTCTTGTCGAACCGATGTCAAATGTGACAACTTCAACTCGTTGTCCTCGGAATAAAAGTGATAATGAAATTTACGCTCTAAAGACTCCCTTGTGTAGATGGAGCCCGAAGACAATGAGAAAAACCACGAGAAAGCGGTTCTCGTTAGCGACAAAGAAAACAAGTGTACTTTCAAAGCTTCGCTAAAACCCACTTCTCCTAATTGCGCCACATATTGGCTAACGTGTTTCCAAGTGATTTTACTATCTTCGCCATTAAATTTGACGAAGTCGGGCACACGTCATCCACTTGGATAAGGGACCGAATCAAAATATGCAGGGTATGGTTTTTGGTAAATCTGGTCTCTTCTCTTGAGGTCTACCCCTAGCGTTTCGCAAAATTGTTTGTGCAAGTCCTCAATGTGCGCCATACACTCCTCTATGTTGGCAATAAGTGACGTAGCGAAAGTACTAGGTGGCGGGTGTACGATCGTTTTCATGGCACTAAATAGTTCATTGGGAACGGGGCCATGAGGGATTCCCGGACCGCTTGGTGGGATAGGTGGTGTGCTATATGCGACGGTATAGTAAGGAGGAACAAAATTAGCCAATTCATTCAATCGGCTCGTGGACGGATTGGAGATGCTAGTGATTGGTTCCACGCTAGTGGGAGACACTACGAAAGCGTTGGTTTGCACATGCGACAAAAAACTAGTTTGTCTACTAAATGAGTTCAACGGCATGCCATACAGGGTTATTCTACACTAGTAGTGGTCGCCGATTTACTAATAGTAGGACCTAGATGTGCAACATGAGACATGATGCAATACTAATATTCTTAGACTTAGTCATATTCTCTTGAATCATGTATTGCATATCATTCGTTAAGACCTTTTTCATGTCGACAAAATAATATGAAATGTCTTCAAAATTAACGGGAGGGTGCGAAGATGTCCTTACATTGACAGCACCCATGGCCACGTCGTCGTCAACGGCCTAAAGAACGGGCTCCTTCACTTGATAGATCGCGCTTTGGTGGTCCTTCTTGAAACACGCCAAGTACTCTTACAGCTCTCGCTCCTCGCGCGCCTTGCGCGCCTCCTCGGAGGCCTTCCGGTGTTTCAAGAACGCCTTGCGCGCTTTCTCGAGCAATTCCTCCAAGGATGGGATGATGATGTTGGTCGTGGAGATCTCGGAGTTCATAGTGAAAAACAATGATTCTGTTTGTGCAACCGAAATCACTCATTCCCCAGCGGAGTCACCAAAAAGTATGTTGACGCCAAAATTAGGTCCCGGACCAATACATCGCTCGCACGTTCGTGTGCGTGAACGCTTACGTTTCTTCAACGCCGGGTTTGAGCGGCACCTAGACAATCCCGCCTCGAGAGAGACCCTGTCGGAGGAGGATCGTCTTAGGGATGATCCGAGCTCGGTCAGGCAGCCGAATAGCCTTCGGTCATCGCCGGAACGAAGGGAGAACAGCAAAATAGGGGTCGACTGAGGGGATTAGGGTTTGAGAAGTGCAAAATGTAAAGACAAATAGTTTGATGATTGGGATGATTCTCAACCGGTCATGGGCCTCTGTTTTATAGAGGTGGGATGGTCTTATCGCGTAGGGCAACTAATTCCACGAGTTAAGAAAGAAATTAGAATCAATCTGCTAAAAACTTTCCTAAATCGGCATTACCGGAGTTCTGTATAGTGTCGGACACTCCGGTGATCAGAGTCTGCGGTAAGATGTCGGAGGATCGGTCGTGTAATTCTGAGAACCTGAAGGGCTCACCGGACACTCCGGCATCGTGCCGAATGCTTCGGTGGACTAAATGCTCGAACCCGAGAGGGCTCACCGGACACTCTGGCAACATGCCGGATGCTCCGATGGGCTAAGTACCTGAACCCGAGAGGGCTCACCGGACCCTCTGGCAATGTGCCGGATGCTCCGGTGGGCTAAGTGCCCGAACCTGAGAGGGCTCACCGGACACTCTGGCATGGCGCCGGATACTCCGGTGACCCTGTAATTTTTGGGTGTCAATAGATTCATTTCTATTCTAAAAATGACTATAACAATTTACCTTTTGTAAAAACAGACAGTGAAAATGATCATATATACGTTATAGATTTTCCTATCCATCAGTGTTCACTTGGTATAAAAGTTGACATAGAAGCATTATACTACTGCTTAGACGCTATGATTCACTGAGATTTTTGGTCCTGTTCTGGTTAACACGTACAGAAGCAGCCACGATGAGGATTTTAGGTGTCTCTTCTCTGTTTTCTTTTAAAAAACATTCTTTTAAGACACTATTATGATTCTTCAATTTATGTGTATAATCTGTGGTCCAGCTAAATATTCCCTTTCTCAAATGAACTTGTCAAGTAGCTAGTCAATTGTTTGCCTTTAAATAATCAATTAATGTAGTCAATAGCGGAAAAAATACTACGCTATAGTTCCAGTTTTGAAAGTTCAAATTACATTATATGCAAAAGAACTAGCAACATGCATGCATCAAAGTCTGACCCGAGCATCCAACCGTTGGTGGAAGAATATCCTTTTCACATGACAGTATTCCATTGACCATGGAAATCATGATACTGTAGAACCCGAGATCCAAGATACTAGAGTGATGCAAAGGTCCTTCACGTGGATGACATCGTGTAACTACAAAATTATAATGTCACAAACTCTAGTGATATCAAACGAAAGACATACTAACGAGTAGCAACGATTCCACTTTTTATATGTAATCACATCTAATTATTATATCTCAGATCAGTTGTAATCTTAGAAACCCAAACTCAATTCAGACTTGAAAACCCGCTATCAAAAGAGAAACAAAGAAGATAAAAAACTGAATCGTCGAAATCTTCAAATAGTACTTATCCAATTTTAAAATTCCAGCTTGGATCTTTGATATGTAGAACCTATATAATTCAGTTTCAGACTGTCAGCTAATTTGTAGATCTGGATGACAGTAACTCATAAATAGGACTCAGCAGTTGGTGAATTAGTGATGTTTACTAAGTACCCTGCCTACGTAGCATTAGCAAAAGCCCACATATGTTGGCTGGCATCGATTCTCCTCCTTGATGCCTAGGAAGATCCCTACAAATTAACAGGACACCTGCCCATGCTGGTTTCTGTTGTGTGTGACCCATGATGCCCTGCTGGCCTCAAGAATCCAGTCACATCGACACATGAGCCTCATCACGCTCTCCCCGATCTGTCGGAAATAACAATTCGATCCATGGCGTGGTTCGGAATCCAGCGGAGGTCAAAAGGCGCGTTCAGTTAATTGTTTCATCAGCGCGTAAACTGCGTTCGCATGCATGGCTATGCCTAGGGTTGACCAGCTCGCGCGGGCGTCTGGGACGGTGGTGTGTGGAGATGTAAACAAAGCACCGCGCCATGTGACGAGCTAATGAGAAGAAGCATCAGATGGCAGTGACGAGAGAATGCCAAATTAGTTTAAATTCCACACGCCGTACACATATGTGCATGCCGTCGGTGGCACAAGTCCACTCCCGGCCCTTTAACTAATTAGCTGCCAAAGCTTTAGAACTTTCTTGCTGCAGTCTGTCGCAATTTGCTAATTTCTGTACTTCAAGTGGCTGGTTCATCCTATATTTTTGATTTGTAGGAAGGACCCGGCCGATCGATTAGCTAGGTTGACGGGCTTAACTTATCAACTCAAGGATAGCAGATCGATGATAAGAAGAACTCAGTTACTCTCTAGCTACTTGAACCCTTCTTGAGTCATTCTCATGGGAATCAAAGTGTTTACTGATGAAGTTCTGCAAACTGCGTAACACATATAGCAAACTCATGTTTTTTCAGAAAATTCATCTCTTAAATTTGTATAGCATACATATATGCTTGCCTCGCAACGTTGCGGGCGGCCTTTACGCGTGAACCGCCATGTTACCCCGCCGCGCTCGATGGCTGTGTGCATGCATATGCTCCGAGGCAGCGTTTGACCCTCGCAGATTAACAAATGCTGTAACGCTGTAATGGCTGACAGGTTTGCATGTATTAGAATAACCAGCTGGGGTTAATCAAGATCTGGGGCATCACACCGACAGAGTTTGTATCCGTGTCCGAGCGAGTAAATTTGTTTGATCAGGGTGTGGTTGGAGTCGGTGTTGTGTCTTGATGGATGATTCTTCCTGCTCCGGCTCTGTGGCAGAGCTGTTGTTTGCATGGTATAGGGTCTTGCATTCAGGCTGTACATATAACGGTATATATAAATTTACATGGTTGTGGAGGTGTCTTGCACTGACTATAAAAGCAGGAGAGCGTACTGTATAACGGTAGTGAGTTTCAGTAGGAGACGTCAGTGATGTAGCGATCTTTGAAGCTGACCGCTTAAACAGAGTGTGTAGCCAGCACAAGTAGTTTAGTACTATCTTTTGCAAAGCAATGCTGCTAGTCTATTGATTCATTGCTTACAATGTTATATGCAAGAAATCGTGAGCTTGATTCGCCATTGATTGCATCGATTTTAAGGTTCAACGTCTTAAGAATTTTAGTTCTAACTTGCACCCCACTGCAGTTGCACTATAGTTTCGTTTTTTTTAGAGCACAATTGCCCTGGAGTTGGCCACAATTGGGGAATGCTTCTTGATTATTCATCGATTTCAGTGGCACAATTTTTTTCCGGTACCAGATCTCAAAGTCACAGTGTTCACAGATGCTTAAAATTCATTGGCTACAATGATATTTGCAAGAAATTGTGCGCTAAAGGTTCAACAAGGATTTTAGCTGTAACTTGCATGCGACGGCACTTGCGCTGTACTCCCTCCATTCTTTAATTGATGTCACCGTTGACTTCTAAATTCAACTTTGACCATTCGTCTTATTCAAATTTTTTTGATAAATTTAATATATTTTGATATAATTTGATTTATCATTAAAGTTATTTAAATCACAACTTAAAATTTTACATATTGAAGTAATTTTTTTAATAAGATGAATGTTCAAAGTTGATTGTTGAAGTGAACGATGACATTAGTTTAAGAATGAAGAGAGTAGTAGTTTTGTGTTTTTTTAAAGCACAGTTGCACTTGAGTTGGTCACCAATTGGGGAACGCTTCTCGATATACTGCTCATCGATTTTGGTGTTACCATTTTTTTCTGGTACCAGATCTCAAAGTGTTCACAAATACTAGTACTCTTATCAGTTAAACCATTGGGTTACTGATAATGGAAGGTACAAACTGATAATGGAAGGTACAAACTGATAATGAAAGATTTAGACAGCAAGCTTCAGTAACTGCAATACATCATAAATCAATAATTTCACGTTTATATATAGTAGAAGATGTTGGGATGATAATCTGCAAGGCATAAAGATAACATTGCATTAGTTTCAGAACTAAGGATTGATCACGAAATTAATTAAGAACATGCATGTTAAAGATAAAGAGCTATGAAGAACCCAATCCAGTGCACACGTGCAATAGAATAAGTCACACCCTGATGGGTGACGTAACAAAAAAAAAACGGTTACGGCCCTAGACTGAGCAGCACCTATAAAAAGGTGTGAGGGGCGACCAACAGAAGAGGACGCACGACTCGTTCGCGAGTTCTAGGCAGGTCACCTCCCCACAAACCCTAATGCCGATCCTCTGTGGTGCTGAACCGGATCTAAAGGCCGTCACCAAGCCAGTACATCAAGAGGAGCCGTCACTGGACAGATCAAAAGAAGGAACAGAAGGAGAGCCCGATCCAGTGCACAACGACAGATCAACCTCGTCATCAAGCGCCATGGAAGAGCTCACATTAGGATGTAAGTATTCTAATTCCGCATTACGATTAAGTTTGTTCATGAATCTAAGCTTAAGATCCAAAGTAATTAGCCCTTAAATTTAAGTCCTACAATTGGTAATCAGATCCGAACTGCCTAGGTCACAAACCAATTAAGGTTAATTGTCTTGATTAGAGGTCTAAAATGCGCTAATTAATCATGAATCATGCCTAATTATGATCAATTAGGGTTAAGTATGATCAATTAGTACTATTGAGGACTCTGGTAATCATAATTAACTCGGGTCAGAGTGGATTAGGGTTGCAATTAGAAACAAAGGCCAGATCCAAACCTCAAAATCCTCAAAGTCACCCATGAGTACACCACACCGAAACCCTAACCCTAAGTGCTTAGCCGAGAAAAAGGAACTTAGCTTCTAGATCCGCCGTCAGCGCGTCGGGTTGGACTTCCTCGCCTAGCCGCCTGGGTAGTAGATCCGGCCACCAGTAACACGGAGGCACGGACATGCGGCGTGGCCGGCAAGTCTGTCGGGCCGCGGCCGGCACGGCCAGGCGTCGCACGACCCCAACCTGAGGGGCGGCCATCAGGTCCGGCCATCGCTGCTCAGATCTGCGACTGGCGCGGCCAAACGGCCGCAGGCGTGGC
>BCLF01000089.1:213389-230561 GCA_001602275.1 Zoysia japonica | reverse complement strand
GCGCGGCCCTCGGCGCAGTCGCGGCGGGCGGCGGCCGCCGGTTCTCTCTGCAAAAGTCCAGGCGGAGAATTCGGAGGAGGAGATTAAAATGAGCTAGGGTTTCAAAGGGTTTCGGATTTTATTCCTCGCGAAATGATTCTCAACCGTCGATTTCGATCCGACGGTGGACAGCGAGGCGGGGGTTGTTGGGCTCTCAGCCATTGGTTGTTGGGCTCTCAGCCCACCTGGGCGCGCGCAGCCGCTAGATGGGTTAGGCCGAATACAGCCTGCTATGGCTGGCTGCTTTAATTTTCGTGCGTCTTTCTCTATTTATTTTCCCATTAGTTTTATCCCTTTATAAATTGCAGAATAATGTTTTAAACTGCTAAAATAACTGAGAAAAATAGAGGAAAATTAGGGGAAATCAATTGAGTGTGTTAATTGGAACCAATGGAAAATTTATTCAAAAAGATTTTATATGACATTTTGAGAATTTATTGCATTTATTTACTTATTTTAATGCATTTATGATTAATTCTCATTAGAAAATCATGTCATATATTATGTCTATTATGGCGCATATTCAATTATGACTAACGTTGATTTGAATATGTTGTGCCCATTGTCTATTGTGTTTAAGTTTATATTGCATTTATTTCGTAATTATGCAAAATTATCAATATAATGTTTTATGATTATGCACAGTATGGGATAATTTTTAGCACATAATCAATTCTGACCAACGTTGATTTGATTATGTGTTGTGCCCATTGGTTAACTGTGTTTAAGTTTTATGTTAATTTTGCATTTACCTAACGACTATGCAACATTTTTCATATTCATATTCATGTTTATGCATGTAATGGGATTAGTTTAGGCACATATTTAATTTTTGACCAACGTTGACTTTAAGTGTGTACCAAGCCCATTGTTTAATTTATGTTTATTTTGCATTCGCGCAGCGGTAGTGTAGAATGTTATAAGTTTATTGCTATATATGTTTTGTTTATTTTGCATTCGCGCAGCGGTAGTGTAGAATGTTATAAGTTTATTGCTATATATGTTTTATTCTGTATTAGCCTAACGGTAGTATGTAAATAGTTATGTTTATTTGCATCGGCCCAACGGTGATGTAAATTGTTAATTAGTTTACTAATGTCATATTTAACCAAAATTTTTAGCTATAATGCCTTCGAGCATTGCCAACTACTTAAATAGCATTGAGCAGTTTGAAGGGACTAATTTTTATAAGTGGAAGGAAGACATAAGATGAGCTCTTATGAATCTGGATCATGATGGCTCTATGCGTGAGGATAAGCCCACTGAGCCTGTAGCCACAGAGGATGATGATGATATGACCCTTGTAGCAAACAAACAGGCTTATGAGAAAGAAAATGCTATGTAAGAAAGATGTGATAGAGTGGCAATCATGATCATTGATTACTTTATTAATCCTACCATAAAAATAGCATTCCCTAAGGAACCAAGGAGTACTAAAGAATTCGTGACCAAGATTGAGAAGTATTCACTAAGAAATTGTAGGGCAAATAATGGTGGTGGTAAGCTTCGCCACTCTAAAAAAAGTATGCATAAAGTTTAGAAGCCCTATGATCGTTCCACATTTAATGCTTCCAAAACTGATGCTTCTTCGAACAAAAAAAGTCCCAAGTGCCATCACTGTTGTGAGTATAGACACATTAGAAAGGACTGTACAGAGTTCAAGAAATGGCTGGATAAGAAGGGTAATGATTATAAAATCTCTTAAGTTACTCTATTTTACTCACTTTCCATTAAAGTTAAGCATTAATTTTGGTGCCACAATTTATGTTACAAATTTATCAAAGGAATTGCATATCGCCCGGACTATAAAAAAAGTGAAAGAAGTCCTAAGGTGGCGAACGAAATCTGAACTGAAGTTGAAGCCACTAAGTTCCTCTTCCTAATTCTTCATAGTGGCTTAGTTATGTATCATCCTTGAGCCTATTTCAATGTTGGATGATTATGAATTTTAAGTGTGGGTACAATGAATGCTTGATTAGTAATAACCATTATGTTTTGATATTGCTGAAAAGCAAGACAAGCTTATGTATTGTTCCTTATTAATTCTCCTATGATGAATATTTTGTGATGCCAATATACGCCATAGAAATATAAGTAAAGAGACTTCTGCGAAATTATAGCATTACAGTTAAGCCATATATTTCGAAGGGGAGAATTAGTGTCTCATTAAATTTCTCTGCACTAATTGTATTAAGGGAAAGTTTGTAAATATACATAGATAAAAATAAGTAGGATGGAGCTGAGCACATTAGAAATGCATTATATTATTGATATATTTGCCCCATAAGAGAGATTTCTGAGGCACTTACTAAGTTTAAAATCTTCAAAGCTAAAATAGAAAATCAGCATAATGCATAAATTAAAGTTGCCCAGATCAATAAAGGTGGTGAATAGCATAGAAAACATGCACTCTATAGACAAATCCCCTTTTCTATTGCTTGCTAAGTTATTAAAAATGGCATAGTTGCTTAGTATATTAATTCTAGCAAACCTCAGTGGCAAACCTCATAACAGAGAAAACTGCACCTTGATGAATATGGTGTATGCTAAGTTATTTTACATAGCCAAAAAATTTGTGGATGGAGGCATTAGATTACCACACATATTATTAATCGAATTCCTAAGTAAAACAGTTCTTGAGACACATTATGTACTATGGACTGGTTGAAAATCGAATATGAATTATTTACACGTGCAGTGCCAAGTTAAAGGTAAATTTTAATCCACAACTTAAAAAATTAATTTCTAAAATTATAAGCTGCCATTTTGTTAGATATATCATTTTAATTGTCCTATATGTACCACTTAGTTTGTTGAGACAAAGTACAGTGTCATTTATTTTGAGTAAATATGGCTTTATGATTTACCGTCGGTTACTCATAATTATTAGCTACAATGCAAAAGATTCTCCATAAATACTTTTGCTGCAGTGAACACCTGCAAAATTCATGCAGTTTTCATAACCCCCTGAAAACTTAGACCAGCCAATTTGGCTCCATTAAAAGCCAAATTCAATCCTCTCCCCTGCGCTTGTTTTACAATTGTATTCAGATTGAACAGGTCAGGGGCGTCCCGGGGCGTGCAGGCTGTGCGATCGCATAGGGCTCCCAAAATTATTGGGCCCCAAATTTACTAATTACAATAAGTATATATTTATATTTATAATCTTTGTTTTAGTAGTTTAATTTAATAAATCTCGTGTATAGTCTATAATAAATATAAATTGGTCTAGTTTTTAATTGTTCTAACTTGTAAGATCTTCTATAAATCGAGTTAGAAAATATGAATTGAAAAATCAAAAGTATAAAGTCTCTTTGGATTCGAGAATTTTTTCATGTTTCGTGCATTTTTCCTGTGAAATTGAATTGATTCCTATTAAATTCTTGTGTTTCAAAGGTGCCTTAAGACTCGTTTTGGAACGCGGAAATTTTATAGGAATTAAATAGAAATTTCAGAGGAATCAATTTAATTCCATAGAAAAAATGTAAAAAATGGAAAAATTCTCGTATTTCAAAAGAGGTTTAAAATAAAGAAAATAATCAAGAAAATTGACACCAGAGTTTTAGGCCTCATTTATTATTTCAGACAGGCCTCCAAATTCCCCGGGACGTCTCTGAACAGGTAGCCATGTCAGATTGACATGTAAGAAAATATTTTTATTTTTTAAACAACTAATATGACGAATTTAAATTGATCACAGTAGTATCGTTGATCCGTGACGGTTCCACAACGAGACTGTGATGATTTGAGGATTCCGTCATAAATTATGGTCCGGTTATACATTTTGATGATCGTCATGGATATACTTTCTAAATACATCACGGATAATCCATCATGCATCACGGGATTTCTTGTAGCGCTCCTAGCTACCGTCCAATTTTGCTCTATATACAAAGTACTTCATCACGGTGTAATACCATTTACACAATGTTACATAAAATAATTTTTGTCTCATTGTCAGTAGCAAAGTGAAAAACATAATCATAATGGTACAAGCAATATATAGTGAAAAAAAGATTTAGGGGTTGTGATTTATGCAATATCATAATTAAGGTACTTTATTATGATAGACCATTTCAACTTACAACGAAGAAATGCTAAGAGTCAGATTGGTCAGTCAAATTATTGTGCTTGAGGATATATGAAAATTAAATGAAACCTATAGGTGCTAGACTGCAACAAAATTACTTGTATATATGTTGATATTTGAAAACCCCCTCACAAGCAAATTGGTATTTGCAATTTAATGTGGACATACTGACATTTTTATAAGAGTATTTATAGTATAGGACTTATATTCACATGCATGACTGGACAATTGACAGTGTGCACGTGCATACACTGCCATCTCATTCTTGCTACTAGATCGATCGGCATATACACATAGTGGTAAGTATATTCTTCAACCAGCGAATTAATTATATATATACTTCATTCATTTTTTCAATTAATTTTGTTAGCTTTGAACGTTATTTTGACCATTAATCTTATTAAAAAATAATTCACATGTGTTAAAAATATTTATAACAAAATACATGATATTTATCATACTTTGTAAATAAAATAAATAGTCAAAGATGATCTTAAAGTCTAAGGCAATAACAATTAAAAAAGAGAGAAAATATATTAGAAATGCCAATTATGACTGGACTAGCCGTTAAAACATCTTGAACAGACGCACCTCTTGCGCCTCTATATGTCAGGAAGAAAATACAAACGCGTACCGCCTCGAGATCTCTGGTGGTTCAGGTCATTAATTCAGGCTGCGTGCTCCTGCTGACCGTAAGAAGAATATGCATAGTTTCAGTCAAGCTGCAGCAGAAACCTATGGTGACACAATGGACGCAGGGAGTGCCACTAGTCAGCAGCCACAGCGGAAGAGCAGTAACAACAGAGAGGGAGGATTCGAAAGATGTGGAGGAAAATTCTTCACCCACAAATGACAAGAAAGAATATAATACAGAAATTAACAAGACATCTGAGTTACCAAAGACTCCAAAAACTAAGGCAGATCTTTATGATGGCAAGGATAAAACTGAAGAGTGCAAAGAACCTAGCAAAAGGAAATCCAACACTAAGGAAGGTATTACTCCAAACGTGAAATTGCAACCAATCACAGCGGTTGCTATCGTGCCACACGGCATTGTTCATGAGCGCATAGATCAATTAGCTACAGCCTCAGGCCAGGATAACAGTAATGAGGTGCAGAAGAAACAAAAAACAATGAATGCAAGATCGGCGGCGGCTGCAATAAGCAGCCCCCGTCAGGCACAATGAGTCTATTATGTTTGAATTGTTGAGGTTGTGGGGGACCTGAGACAGTTCGTGAAATCCGCCATCTTGCGGAGATTTATCACCCCTTACTGATGTTCCTGTCAGAAACAAAGTTGAATGCAAGCCGATCACAAGACTTATGTTACAGACTAGGATTTCAGAATGCATTTGGAGTTAGCAGTACTGGTCTCAGTGGCGGACTAGTGTTATATTGGAAGAAAGAAGTAAACATTGAAGTGAAACCATACTCTAAGTCGCATATAGATGTCTGGGTTAAAGAAGATTTTGGAAAGGATCATTCTTGTCACTTCACAGGTTTTTATGGAGAACCACGCAGAGAACATAGGAATGAATCATGGAAGTTGTTAAATTTTCTGAGGCAAGCAGCTACACTACCATGGATCTGTGCTGGGGATTTCAATGAAACTCTGTGGGCTACAGAACAAATCGGTGGCTCTACTCGTAATGATTGGAAAATGGATGGTTTTAGAGGTACTGTCCAATACTGCAGGTTCTAAGACTTGGGTTATACAGGATTGCCATATACATGGGATAACAAACAAGCAGGAAGCAATAATGTTAAAGTGTGGCTTGACAGAGTTTTAGCAGATGACAACTTCCTTAGCATATTCAACAGAACGCGAGTATCACATATTCAAACAATTGACCATTGTGCACTACACATATCACTGTTGAAACAAGAGAAAGATGGTAACAGAGTTCGGCCTTTTCGGTATGATAACATGTGGCGCCATTATGAAAAATATGAAGAAATGGTAAAGCAAGGATGGATGCCAGGATGACGTGATCTTTTGTCGGTGCAAGAAAGATTAACAATAATGCAAGGAAAAATGCAAGCTTGGGATCGAGATCAGTTTGGCTCTGTTAGAAAAGAACTAAAACAATTACGCAACCGTCTCGATCGAATTTGAGGATGTTCACTTTGCTCAGGTCCAACAAGGGAAGAAGGAACCATCCGAAATCGACTTGCTGAACTGCTTGCTAGAGAGGAGGTCATGGAGCGGCAGCGTTCAAGAATCCAGTGGCTAAATGAAGGTGATCGAAACACTGAGTTCTTTCAAGCCAAGGCGCGAGAAAGGTCAAGGAAAAATAAGATTGCTGCACTGAAAGATGACAACGGTATAGTACAAACAGAACAAAACCAACTGGAATCTATTGCTTCTTCTTTTTATATGAATCTCTTCGAAGCACAGGAGTATACAGATCCAAGTAAAATTACTCAATATGTGCAACCAAAAATCACAACAGAAATGAATGCAATTTTGTGTTTAGAGTTTACAGCAGAGGAGGTAGAGAAGGCCATGTTCATGATGGGACCTAATAAAGCACCCGGGCCAGATGGTTTTACTGCGGGTTTTTATCAATATCATTGGAATATCATGCGAGAAGATATCACTGAAGCAGTGCTCACATTTCTACGTGGGGGTGAACTGCCGCCATCCATAAATAAGACAGTACTCGTTCTCATCCCTAAAATTCCTAATCCCCAAGAAATGTCTCATTTTCGACCAATTTCACTTTGCAATGTTCTATATAAATTATGTTCCAAAGTTCTTGCTAACAGACTAAGAGTGATCATGAATGATATTATATCAGAGGAACAAAGTGCTTTTGTACCGGGTAGATTGATAACTGACAATGTTTTGATTGCATATGAAAGTATCCATTATTTGAGGAAAAAGAAAGGAAAAAAGGGGGACTGTGCAATTAAGTTGGACATGGCAAAGGCTTATGATAGAGTTGAATGGAGTTATCTGCATGCAATTATGATTCAAATGGGTTTCGATACCAGATGGACAGAATTGGTAATGAAATGCGTCGAGACTGTTAGTTTTTCAGTCAGAGTTAATGGACACTTGTCTGAAACTTTCAAGCCAACCCGAGGTCTTTGACAAGGTGACCCGATTTCTCCCTACTTATTCTTGTTATGTGCAGAAGGCTTATCTAATATGCTAAAGAAGTGGGGACCTCAACCTTTATCAAGAGGTATCCGAGTTAGTACAAAATCACCGTGGATATCTCATCTAATGTTTACGGATGACTGTATTTGCTTCACAGAAGCAAGTACTCAAGGTGCACAACGTCTAATAGATGTGTTACCACTATCAAGAAGGATCAGGGCAGATGATTAATATATCCAAATCTGTTATATTTTTTAGTCCGAATTGCACAGCAGAAGTCAAAGCAGAAGTGCAGATGATTACTGGAATTTCCACTAAAGCATTGAGTGAGAAATACTTAGGCCTTCTGACTGCTATAGATCGCAGCACAAACGGGGTATTCAATCATATTGTATCTAAGATCAAGGGTCTAATAAGAGGGTGGAGTGCACAACACTTGAGCAGTGCTGGTCGTGAAACATTGATTAAATCAGTGGCATTATCAATTCCAACCTATTCAATGAGCTGTTTTTTACTTGCACCTGAAACTTGTAATAAAATCACCAGTGCGATTTCGAATTACTGGTGGAGTAGCACTGAAGATAGAAAAGGAACACACTGGAAGAATTGGCAGGATTTCACAATGCCAAAATGTTGTGGAGGAATAGGTTTTAGGGATATCAGACAGTTCAACATTGCTGTGCTTGGTAAGCAGTGTTGGCGACTAATGACCAATCCAGACTCGCTATGTGCTAAAATGCTTAAAGGAAAATATTTCCCAAATGGTGATTTTTTTTCATCTACAAAAAGGAAACAATCTTCACACACATGGCGCGCGATATCTGCAGGAAAGAAAGATCTGAATCTAGGCTTAATCAAGCGAATTGGAGATGAAACCGGTACTAATATTTGGAACGATAAGTGGATACCGGATGGAACAAACCAGTCTGCAAGCTCCCCACATCACGAGCAACTCTAGTTCATGAACTTATCAATATGGTTGACAAATCATGGGATACTAATGCTCTTACAATGAATCTAATACAGGCGGATATAGATGTTGTGTTGCGTATTCCTCTCGGAAAATCATCTTCAGACTGTTGGGCTTGGACAGGGGAAAAACTTGGACACTATTCAGTTAAGTCTGCATATAAATTACTTGCAAAATATGAATCTCAGTATAGGGATAGTAAGTTTTCTACTTTCTCGACATCAACTGCAACTGATAATCCTATCTAGAAAATCCTCTGGAAGTTAAGTGTCCCACCGAAAGTGCGTGTCTTCTGGTGGAGAGTGATCCACGATTATATACCTTGTCGTGCAAATCTTCATAGAAAACACATAGCACCGATTAGCAATTGTGATATATGTGGGTCTGATGCAGAGACAACATTTCATTCGTTGACAAGGTGTACTTTGACAAGGTTATTCTGGAATGAGGTGAGTAAATTGACTGGAGTGAAACTAACAAGTTTGCATCCTAGGACTTGGGCTTTGGATTTGCTAGACAATTCAATTTGCAGAGTGAAGGAGACCTGCATTATTCTTTGTGGTATGTGGTCTCTGTGGTGTTCCAGAAATGATCGATGTCATGGGAGAGAAGTCATTGCTAACAGGAAGGCCATAGAATGGGCTGTTGGCACTACAATGCACTTAGCACATAAAGTCAACCCGAGGATATCTCCTGTCCGACAACAGCATGAAGAGAAATGGTATCCACCTCTGCTAGGCACTATCAAGGTTAATACAGATGCTTCTTTCTGGACAAATACACGATGTGATGCTATTGCAGCTGTTCTGAGGGATTCACAAGGTGTGTTTATAAAGGAGTCGGCAAGTTGGATGCCATTTGTTCAGTCAGCATTGATCCCAGAAGCTGAAGCATGCAGGTCTGGTTTGAAATTATTGGGTGATGTTAGGGGATTTGCAATCATCATTGAAATGGACTCCAAAGTGCTAGTTGATCTGTGGACAAATAAGAACTATGAACGCTCTGAGGTAGCTTTCATCTTGGATGATATTCTGGACCTTATTTCAGAGTTTTCTTCCTTTTCTCTAGTTTATGTTAAACGAACTGCAAATTGGGCTGCCCATTTAGGTGCACAGGAAGCAGGTCGCCTTAGGGCTAGCTTTAGATGGCAAAGAGTATCTCAATTTATGTTGCATTGCTTGAGTCATGATTGTAATCTTCATGATCAATGAAATTCCAATTTCTACTAAAAAAAAGAGGCTAAATCAGTTAAGTAGCGGTTGTGAAACTTATATGGAAACAACTGGCAAGGAACCTTCTGATGTGCCCGTGCTGCAGCACGCAGCTCCAGCAGATCGTCTGGCCACTGCAGCTTGATTGCTACTCCCTGTGACATTTTTGACTTTTCGAATCAACCTTTGACCATTTATCTTATTCAAAAAAATTTCAAAAATACAAAAATAAATAAGTCAAACTTGAATTACTTTTAATAATGAATTATTTCACAATAAAATAAATAATATTTCATAATTATTTTTAATAAGACGAATGGTCAAAGGTTGATTTTAAAAAGTCAAAAATGTCACTTGTAATGGGACAGAGGGAGAACAATCCATACAGGATCTGAAATTTATATTTAGGCGGCAGAGCAGACATATATATACAGGAAGGTGAGAAAGTGGAGTCGGTTGTTATTTCTGAACCAAAAACATTATAAGAGCTCTTCTAAAATAGACCAAATGATATTGGTTCACCTCCTAAACGGTGAGATATGAATTTGATATCAGCGGATTTAACACAGAAAATATATCAACCAACAACATGTTCTTGATTACCATCACCTACTAAAATTAACTAATTACTTTCCGAATTGAATGATACAATATTTATTAGTTATTAGAGAGATTTTACCTGCTAGGTGTGGTAAAAGAACAATTTAAGTCTCAAGATCAACACATATAGATGATGGTTCACAATCATTTAGATCTGTTTTAGAATCTATGTTTTTATATTTGTCAAAAGTAATTTTATTAGGCTAATGTTTTTGATTGCTACTGAGAAGCAACTCAAGCAAGGTGATAATATTTCTGTATGCTGATAGTCCATTTAAGTAAATTGACATTACATCAATAACAAAAGGAAGAAGTTTTTTTTACAAAAGGAAGAAGTTCATTTTACTCCCTTTATAAGTATGTCTATATGATCATTCGTATTCTCCACTCTTTCTTAATATGAAACCACAACAAGGCTTACATGACTTAGTGCATATAAGGCTAGTTAATCCGTGGTAGCATATTCTAAGGCATCACAAACAAACCTAGTGGAACGATATTTTAACTGACAAACACTGATATTTATGTTCCTCAAACATTAGATCCTTTTGGTCTCTTGACGTTGCATGTACAAGTTGATGCAATGAAACTACCAATTGTATATGTACAGTTCATGGAGTCAACACTTTGTAACTGCATGACGACAAAAGGGCACGGTGTAGTTTAAATTACCTAGAGAACATTATTTTTGCAACCTACCAAGTTGTCCCTTAAGAGATCTAGTCAAGGATATAAATCAAGAGGAAATGCTATTTGCTTCTTGGAAATATTTAATTTGTAAAAAAAAAATTATAACACCTCATTCTAAGTTCTAACGATGTTGCGTTTGTCCATTTGATTGGTCATCAAAAGTCAACATGCGTCCATGCATAACCTTTCCTTCTGCAACACTGCATTGTGGTGGCCTCGAGACAACACAGAAAAAGATGCATGTGTCGGCAAGCACAACCGGAATGCCCCTGTTTGTCGAGTGCCGAGGGCACTCGGCAAAAGGCTAAAAATATTCGACAAAGTGTTTGTCGAGTGTCACTCACAGCATAGGTCACTCGGCCTACCTTTTGATGGCAAAGAACTGTTTGCCGAGTGTTTTTTGTCGGGCACTCGACAAAATCTTTGCCGAGTGCCCTTTAGACCCTCGGCAAAAAAATAGACCGAACGGACAGAAAACAGTGACGGAGACTTTGCCGAGTGTCTGCATGCGACACTCGGTAAACTCGGAGACTTTGCCGAGTGCAAGCTTTGTGACACTCAGCAAACTATTTTTGTTTGCCGAGTGCCAGCCTCGCGACACTCGGCAAACATTTAACTTTTGCCGAGTGTCTGGGTAAAAACACTCGGCAAAATCTTAGTGTTTGCCGAGTGTTTTTACCCAGAAACTCGATAAAATCTGGGGCAGTCGACAAAATATGTTTTCAAAATGTTAAAATCAGCTAAAATCACACATATATCATATCACAGACAGTTTATATAAACCACAGACATTCACATCACAGGCAATTTATATAGCCAAAAAACATATAAATCACATCATAGACAGTTTATATAAACAAGTCTCACACAAAATACAATAAACATTTATCATATTAGTTTGCTTCATACATAGTCCAATAGCTTCACACACAGATCAACTACGAGGCCACTGCGGCGTATGAGGCGATTGATTCGATGCCGCATGATTCGATGCCGCCGATTAATTTTGTACAAAAAAGAAAAGATTGCATATGTTAGACAAGATTTAAAGTAGAAACAAACAACTTAAAACATTCATACTCACAGGAGTAGTTGCAGGAGGAGGTGGAGGAGGAATTAGCTCCGGTGGCAGAGGTTGACCCATCCTCTTGCTAAGACTTTGCATCCACTGAAACATATGCTCCATCCTCTGCCGCTCGGCCTCTTGCCTCTGCCGATTGACCTCCATCCTCGCCGCCATCTCCTCCCTTAGCCTCCTCTCTTCTGCCAGCTCGGCCTACAATATTTCACCTCAATATTACAATACAAAGCAAATGTATGTAAAAATCAAAGAACGACGAATAAAACATAAGTAACCTGGAGTGCCTCCATCCGAGACTGTGCAGTGGCTGGTCGTGAGCGTATGGCCGGGCTTAAACTCGTGCTCCTTGCTCGAATCTGAGAGAGAGTGGGAGTGGTGGCCGTGTCGAGTGTGTTGTCGCCAATCCAGTACCGCCCGTGCTTCTTGCCTCCTCCTACTCTCATGACGACTTCTCCATCAAGGTCCTAGATGCTTGGATCGTACTCTTGTTCGTGGACCTCTCTTGCCATCTCAGTGTACTCACTGAGGCGACTGTGGACGGTCGCATTGCTGTACGCCGAGGGCGGGTCCTCCGGGTTGTAGTCGACGTCGGACGTCGCCTTGCCCTTGTGGGCCAAAGCACATGCCTTGAACTGGGAGCAAGACGGCCACCATGTGACGAGGACTGCGAAAAAATAGCAAGATGAGTAGAAATTATGCAGAATTAAGCGTTATAATAAATAAATGAATTCGCGTACCCATCTAGCCGCGTATTCGTCGAGGCTTAGGTTGCCTTGATGGTGTGGTGCACCTGGCATCATCAAACGACTCTCAAGCGTTGTGCGTCTCCTCCCACTCGGCGGCGCACCATTTATTCACCATCTCTTCTCAACACTGGATATGTTGGGCGCACCACCACGGAGGCACCTACACGTCATTAAGTATATGACATATAAGAAGATCAAATTAAGCGTACTAAATCTTAGAATAAAGCAGTATTAATGTTTTATATTTACCTACAGGTATTCTTCCCGGGTCATCGTCATGGTTATTGCTTGAGTTTTGGTGATCTTCGTGTCAAGGTACGTAGCATGGTATGTTACAATGGCCTGGATGCGAGCCTCGTAATGCATGTCCTTGACGAGCTTGACACAGGCCTTGTGAGCCACAGCAGCCGCCTTAGCCTTGTATCCGTCCTGGCATCTAAAGAAATCCTGCAAATAGATGCGATGCATCCAGTCATTATTTAGCAATGTCAAATAAAAACTAAATGTAGTGCGAGGAATACTTACCCACAGCTCAGCCGTCACCCGCTCCGCCTTGTTGCGAAAGACCCTGCCATCCCGATCTGGTACATCAGGAAAGGTGATGTAGTTGTCCCATGTGTAGGCCGGCTCATGCCCTCCGCCATACGCAACCAGGCCCAAAAAGTGTAGCCTGCACAAAAGACCAAGGATGCCATTGACATGGCGTTTATGATCACCTGCAGCCACAAGCATCCAACCTCTGCCCAAGTGATTAAGATAAATCATTAGTTTCTATTGTGATTTTCAACATATCAAATGGAAAATAAATGACAACTTATTAAGTAACTTCCCTAGCACCAGTGAGTTGAATCAGCGGGCGTCTCTAACGAGGTATCGGTCGGGTCGAGAGGGTAGAGGGACCTCGCAACCAGACACCCGACGTTCCAGAGGAAGCTGAACCCACTGTCGCCTCCTCCTGCTCCTCCTGCTCGTCATCCTGCTCCTGCTCCTCCTCTTGCTCCTGCTCCTCCTCTTACTCGTGCTCCTCCTCCTGCTCCTCCTCCTTGGGCGACGACGGAGGTACAGGCGACGGTGGAGCTACAGGTGCCTTGCCTCTCCCTCGACCTCTGTCTCCACCCTTTCCTTGATCTTTGCTGGACTCCTCAGCTGCATCAGAACCTCTTTTGTACAGCGATTTTACCTTTCTGAGACCGCCCACCATCTTTGCCCAATCACCTACAATAAAAAAGAGTAAACCAATCAGCACAGATAAACAAAATGTATTTAGGAGATGCAAAAAAAATAATTAGAAAATGAACTAGTATTAAAAAATGAAAATTAATTATTAGTACGGATCATACATGTATAAAAAATAATCATCATGATCGAGATTAGCTGGATGTCAATATAATCGTGCCCGTGCTTCGAAGGAGGAATGGTGTCATCACTGTCATTGCCTAAATGTAATCGCTTAAGTAATTCTAAGTCCTTCACATTATGAACCTCATCTTCAGCGTCCTCGTCAATAGCCCTTTCATTGTCTACTTCTATTCCGATCGCTTCGGTTAGGTCTATCTCAAAAGTACCTTTTAGCCCATTTTTTTGAAAGAACTCTCCGTCATATGTGTTGTAATCTTCATTGTTTGGGACTGGTAATTTACTGTGTGGAGATACCTTGTACACAACATCCTAACCCTTAAGACGGTCGTCGGTTTGGCACGGGTAAGAGAGATAATAAACTTGTGTGGCCTGTTGAGCCACAATATAGACATCGTCTCTTGGTAAGATAGATAATTGTCGAATTTTGACTAACCTAAGATTAGGGTTCCGTCTCACTACTTCAGGATCAAACCAATGGCATTTGAATATGACAGGATTAAGAGGTTTGCAACCATAAAACGTGAGTTCATATATTTCTTCAATTCTTCCATAATACTCGACCCCATCAAGGCCTTGCGTAAAAACTCCAGTATTTGTCGATTGAGCCGACTATGCTCATATTTTGTTGTGTGAAAGCGATATCCATTCACATCATAACCGGTAAATGACCTGACCCTACAGGCACAGCCGTCAGCGACCTGTCTCAACTCGGCACTCATAGACGCATCGGTTTGGCCCTACGAGATAAATCAAGATAGTTCGTTGTATTATTTACACATACGAGCAACTTGTAATGTCAAACTAAGTACGAGGTAAATTGGACAGTACCTTATGTTTGAACCAAGACATGAAATCGGGCATTCCATTTCCCGCACCCTGTCTAAGAAGTGTCTCAGCTTCATGCGGGGTAGGTTCCCTTAATTCACGCCAGAATTGAGGATGAAATTCCTGCATGTACGGCTCCACTTATGGGTCGCATCACTTGCACTTCCGAGTTGACCTCAAAAAATGCTGAGGTTCGATTCGTCTTCGCTCGCATTGTAACGAGCGGTTGGGTTATGCACGCTAGGAAGGTTGTCACAATAGTATTTTGTTGTGAAGTTTGACACCTCCTCTAGAATGTATGCCTCTGCGATGGAAGCTTCAATTTTGCATTTATTTTTACATTTAGTTCGAAGAACCTTTTGACATCTCTCAATTGAATAGCACCAACGGCCCTGCACAGGCCCCCCCCCATTCGTGCCTCGTACGGGAGATGCAAAATCAAATGTTGCATCGGATTGAAGAAGCCGGGTGGAAAGATCTTCTCTAACTTACAGAGCAACACAGGTGCCATTCTCTCCATGTCTGCAATCACGGTCCGAGATAAATCCTTAGCACAAAGCTGACGGAAGAAATTGCTCAACTCTACCAGCACAAACCAGACGTGCTCAGGGACATAGCCAGACGTTCCTCTTTGTAGCTCGGTCATACGTCCAGACCCCTTCCTCCCAAGCATGGAGCAAATCATCAATCACAGGCTCCATGAATACACTCATTTTATCCCCCGGGTGTTCAGAAATTATCAACGACAATAATATATTCTGTCGTTGAAAGAAGACGTCCGGGGGTAAATTGAGAGGGATGACGAACACGGGCCAACAAGTATATGAGGCAGCCATCATTTCATAAGGATTGAACCCATCTGTTGCCAGCGCAATACGTACATTTCGAGCCTCTAAAGCTTTGTCGCGATGAATCACATCAAAATGGGTCCATGCTTCACCATCAGAAGGATGTACTAGCTTCTCAGGATTGTATCGACGTCCATTTTTATGCCACATCATCTGTTTCGCAGATTCCTCGGTCATGTATAGCCGTTGGATCCTCGATATGAATGGAAGGTACCGTAAGATTTTCACGGGTACCGCGAGCTGCCTCTTATGACCATCACCAGAGTCTACCTCCAGAAACCTAAAGGATCCACACTTTGCACAGTACTTTGCTTCTGCATGTTCTTTCCTAAATAAGATGCACCCCTTCGGACAAGCATGTATCTGGTCATATGGCATCTTAAGTGCACGAAGGATTTTTCGTGCCTCATACATGTTATTTGGCAGAATGTGATCTTCAGGAAGCATGCTGCCAAAAACTGTCAACAGAACATCGAACGCATCTCGACTCATGCTAAACTAGGACTTTACGGCCATTAGGCGTCCAATGGCATCTAGTTGATATACCTTTGTCCGGCCGTGAAGGGATTTCTGTGCCGTAGTCAACATGTCGTAATACGCCTTTGCGGTTGCCTCTGGCTCCTCCTCCTTACCTCCTTCAGCGAAGTGTGCTTCATGATAGTCATTTAACATGTCTTCTACCCCGCCATCAGCATCATAATCCTCAACACGTTGTCTCACGACCTCGTCTCTCATACGATCGGCTTCACCATGGTAGATCCACCGGGTGTAATCTACCGTAAATCCATTCTTGCAAAGATGTTTACCCATGATCACCTTTGTTTATCGACGCATGTTAGCACATCTGCTGCAAGGACACCAAGTGGCAGACGCTCTTTTAACCTTGGCAAATGCTAGTTCTAGGAAAGCATCAGTCTTCTCAATCCATTCATCGGTCAACAAACCCTGACTTGAGCGGCCTGTGTACATCCACTCACGGTCGTCCATCCTCTAACATATCAGCGAGTGATAAAAAAATCAATTGCATCTACACGATGTTTGTACTATCTAATAGGTGAAGATAGGTCCTAATCCCACCCGAAGATGCGTAGATGAGGTTAGTTTCCATGCTCTACTTCTATCCGAGCCAGAATTTCGGCAGCACCTCCCTACTGTGACCAGAATACACGTCCTGCACAGGAGATTGTGTATCCGGTCACAACAAAGAGGTGATGCCGAAACTCTGTCTCGAATAGGAGTAGACTATGGAAACTAACCCCATCTACGCATCCTCGAACTGTCCAAAAAACGTGGACAATTCGAAACAGATACGGTTGTAGAAATGCAAAGATCTGCATATTTCCAACCGTATCTGTTTCGAACGGGAGACGTCTAACTAGGTTACGTGATCTATGAACATGATACAAAAAAAAAGACTTTTATGTCTCACCTTGCTGTCCTGCAAAGTGACAAGTCGAGGACGATGCAATTAAGTCTCTCTTGCAACAAAAAGAAAATAATGCTGTCAATGTTGAGCATCTAATACACTGTCTTTCACAACTGCTCCTACCAACTTCGTGTTCAACAACCATAACATGGAAGAAAATTCACCTGAGGCGGCCGAGGCA
>BCLF01000089.1:181205-207020 GCA_001602275.1 Zoysia japonica | reverse complement strand
CGACGCGTCTGCTCCCGTAACAGAACGGCTGCGACTGGGGAAAAGAGAAAGAAAATGAATTAGGGTTAGGGTTGGAAGGAGTTCCACCCTTTTTATACCCTCCGAAAAAAGAGCGCGTCCGTTCGATCTAGATCCAACGGTCCAGATCGCGCGATGGCTAAATGGGTCAAATTTGGCCCATGAAGAAATGCGAATTTTTGGCCCAAGCCCAGGTTGGCTTGCATGAATTTCAACAGGCCAATGGGCCAGGCCGAATTTCAATTTCGGCCCAAAAGAAAAGTTTTTCAATTTCTTTTTCAGAGGCATTTTAATTGATTAATTAGGTAATTTTTTACCTAATTAAATTTGTTAAAATTTGAACCAACGGGATAATTTTGACAGAACAGAAAAATAAAGTAAATGCTTCTGAAAATTAAAGAAATTTTATTTTCCGCTGCGTACTTAAAGAAATTATTTTCATTATTAAATTCGAACCAACGGGAGAATTTAATTTTTGAAAAATAGTAATAAATTTCAGATAATTATGATATTGTTATTTTCTGACCAACGTTGATAATAACAGTATTATAATTTTTGTAATTGGTATTTTATGCATTATTTCTATTTCTGCCCAACGGTGATGTAGATTTAATGTATAATATAAAATTGTGTGTCATATTTTTGACCAACGTTGAAAATAAGACATATAATTTTACTGTTATTATGTTCTCACTTTATTTGATTTATTTACAGGCGGATACAACTTAATGAGTTGTATCAAAGAGATACCCACTCTCAAAGGTGACAACTATGGAGAGTGGAAGAAAAAGATAGACCTAGCGTTTATCTTAGCTGAGGTGGATTATGTTCTCACCACAGCATGTCCCACTGAGCCTGAGGAGCCAGTGAGGAAAGAAAATGAGACTGATGCAGCTTGGCAGACAAGACAGAGAGATTTTGCTCCTTTAAAGATGTCCTATGACTTTGAGCATAGGAAATGGACCACAGCCAACAAGAAATGTATGGCTGTGATAAAGAACACGATTGAGTCTGCAATTATGGGTTCAATCGCGGAGTGTAACACCGTCACAGAGTACCTTGAAAGAATAAAGAGTCAATTTACTGGCTCTTCAAAGACATGCCACACAAGTTATTAAACAACTTGTGACAGAAAGGTACTCTGGTGGTAACGATGGCATTAGAGAGCACATACTAAGAATAAGCAACATGGCATCGAAGTTCAAACCAATGGATCTAGGTCTCAAGGATGCACTCTTTATCCATCTGATTTTTGCTTCCTTGCCAAAAGAGTTTGACACTTTTGTTGTCAACTACAATATGCAACCCGAGTCTTAAGACTTGGAAAAGTGCATAGCAATGTGTGTGCAAGAGGAGGACAGAATTAAAGCTTCACATGGTGGTTCTATCAACTATGTGAAGGACAACAAAAGAATGAACTTCAAACAGCTACTCCTCAAAGAACAAGGGAAAAGCCCCTGTCTATCAGCCTCAACAGAACAAATTTGCAGTAGACAAAGATCAATGTCATCACTGCAAGAAGACGGGACACTAAAAGAAGGATTATCCCTCCTATTTAAAGATGATTGTAACGACCGGGTTTTCACTTACCTTTCGATAAGTCCCGATCTCACGTGACATTGCCAATCCCAGGAGTTTCGCAATCATGATATCACAAGCGATCAATCAAGAACTATAACAGAAATATTAAACAAGAAATAAATTAGAAAATAGTAGATCAGAGTGAAATTATTAGAATAAAATCCTCCAAAGGGGTCCATCGGCACGCAGACCGAAAATATCTCAGAGCAGATATATCACTATCGTGAATTCAACAAAAACAATAGCGGAAGCATCAACACGGCAGCGGTAGCGAACCTCCTCCACACAGGCTAGCTTGAGCGTAGGAGCGGACGTCACGGACCGTCAGAGACGTAGTCGAAGTCGAAGCTGAGCGTATCCTCTGAAAACAACAAATTAGAAAGCCGTGAGTACGAATACTCAGCAAACCGCGTACTGCCTAATAACAATGTATGCATGCAAATGGTTTCAAGGGTAAAGGCATGGCTCAAGTGCTAAATGCAAGTTTAAAACATTTATTTTATTTAAAGATGCAAGAAAGCTTTATTTTCAAACTTGTCAAATTTTATTATCTTGCCCCGCAGAGATCTCCGTTATCTCGGACGGGGGTTCATTTTAATGCCGATGTAATCTCCACACTCGGCCACAGCTCAAAGGCCGGAGTCAAAAACATTTGAAAAAGGAGAGGAGGGAGAAAAACAAAGCTACTCAACGAGGAGCACAACTCAGGGGGGTGTCCTTCCAAAAGGACGTAGTAATGCGCATCGACTAAAACTCTGCAGAGGTTATGCACCTGGACCCACGAGAAGCGTCATCGGGAACTACCATCGTAGTCCCGACAAACACACAAGACCCGTCCACAAGCTTTAACTGGCGTCATCCGTCCTCCAAGATAGAGATCCCAAAAGCCTACGCAATCGGGTCCTGAAGTTGTGAAGAGCCTACCACTGATCAGGTGGGGTATCTCGATCTCATGTGGGGAGTCAGAGCTCTACACCACACTAACACAACACCGCCAACCCACGGGTAAACAACCAGTCTCGGCAAGCTTCAAGATCAAGCCAACTGCACATACAGGGTAACGTGGTGTGCATGGTTGTCAACTGAGCGTACAAGGCTCGAAGGACTCGGTCCTTAATTGCCGGGGTAGGCACCATCTGCAACCTCAACGCCAACAACAAGTCTCACGGAAAGATCCCAGCCCGGATCTTCCCATTGTACCCGCAACAGGTACGCCCACAGGGACTTCCCAAAAGTCCCCCAGCTCCTCATACTCCAACCTGCCCCTGCTAAATAGTTATGTATTGTTATTTGCAATACTCACACATTTGAAGCACAGTTCAAAAATATTTAACACAAATTCCATTTTATAGTGATAGGTGTGAGATAAAAATAAATGCGATTAAGCATGGCTAAGCATAAAAGTAAAACAAATGTACTAAAGCAGTCCTAGGGTTGATATTTGTGGAACAGTAAATTGGCACGGCTTAAGAATGTTGCTAGCACATTTTAAAATAGTTGGCATGCAAATTAAGGTTGCAAACAAAACATGCAATTTTTAAATGCTGGGAACAAAGTGATCAAGGAATGCGGCTTGCCTGGCAAATCGGGATCGAAGTCGAGATCCGGGTCGGCGAACTGATCGGGCTCGCAGAACTCCTCCTCAGGAACAGCAGCTAATCACAACACGAACAACAGGGATTAGACACTAATTATGCGACAAAGAATAGAACCGGAAATTAAATCTAAATCGAAATTACTAGACTAAACGTGCGTAAAACAGTTTCCGGAACAACCCTACACGATAATTGCGACGAGACAATTTACGGAATGATTCCGGAATTAATCGGAGATCTAACAGAGTGTCACGGAAATTGTAGACAATCAAGACCACAAGGATTTAAATTAATTGCAGAATAATTAATTGCAGATTAAATTAGCAATTAATCTAACAATTAACCGGAAAGGAAAAAAGAATTTAAGAGTAGAGAAATTGTTCTCACCGGATCTGAAATTCGGAGACGAAATCGGAGAATCGGAGACGCGGACTGGAAATTGGAGATTGGAAAAGGGGTCGGTCCGGCGGACAACGCGGTCTCGGGAATCTGGCGCAGGACGACGCAAACCGAGGCAGGACGACGTGCGCGGGAGCAAGGCTGACTCGGACGGGGACAGCAGCTGACGCGGGAACTCGGGACGCTGACGGCGACGCAGCTGGACGACAGCGACGGCGACGACTCGCAGAAACTCGGTGCAGCGCAGGGCGACGACCGGCAGGCGCGCGGAACTCCACGCGAAAACCAGGGGCGGCGACTAGACGCGACGAAAACTGCTTGGCGTCACGCGGGTGAGGACGGCGCGCGGCTCCTCGCGACTGACCCCAGCGGACGGAGCGGCGGCAGGATCGAGGAAAAGCAGGCGCGCGACTGGGAGAATGGAGAGCGGCGGCGCGAGGGAGATGAGGCAGTTGGGAAATTTCTGGGGGAAAATGAGGTGGGGAAAAAGAGGATTAGGGTTAGAAGGTATTTATAGAAGAGTGAAAAATGGAGGGTAGAAATAAATCTGGAAATAATTGAAAAAACGTGAAACAATTAGGAAGGCTGCAGAAATTAATTAGGAGATATATTTAGAGACCCGAAAATTAATTAGGAAATTTTCGGGAAATAATTTTAGTCAAACATAAAAATTACGCGGACTAAATTATTTCGGCGTCGGATTAATTTAGACGGACGGATTTCGGATTTGGACGAAACGAAATTCGGTACGAAAGAATTTTGAACAGAACGAAATATTGGAACAGACAATTTAATTGGAACGAAAATTGGGGAAATTGCCACTTTATTAACTCGAAAATTCGGGATGTTACAATGATCATGGCAAAGAAAGGTGAGAACATTATTACCTTTATAAATGAATCCCTATATGTGCAATATTCGAAATCTACTTGGTGGATTGACTTTGGAGCAACTGTTAATGTTGCTAATTTATTGCAGGGATTCCGTTCGACGAGGACTACGCAAAGAAGAGAAAGATGCATTAAAGTTGCAAATGGAGTCCAAGCTAAAGTTGAAGCCGTTGGCGATCTTTCATTAAAGCTAGCTGATGGCTTTATTCTTATACTTAGAGATGTTCTCTATGTACCCTCTCTACAGAGGAATTTGATTAGTGTTTCATGTTTAGATAATGATAGTTATGATTGTCATTTTGAAAATGGGAAGTGTGAAATAATGCTTAATAAAGAATGTGTTGGTCTTGCCATCCTACAAAATGAGCTTTATTTGTTATCACTACGTGATGATGTGAATGTCGTATGCGATAATGATAATGTTGCGTGCGAGATAAACGAATCCTCGTCCATCAATGAAAATAGAAAACGAAAAAAAACTCTAGACGAGTCATCGAAATTATGGCACTATCGTTTAGGCCATATTTCGAGGGGGAGAATAGAAAGACTAGTTAAGAATGATATTTTTCCTCCACTAGAGTTCTCAGATTTAGAACAATGTCGAGATTGCATTAAAGGAAAATATGTAAAGAAAATTAAGAAAGATGCAAAAAAAAGCACAGGAGTTCTACAAATTATTCACACGGATATTTGTGGTCCCTTTTCTGTGAAGAGTATAGATGGTTATGACTCGTTCATAACATTTACGGATGATTACTCCCGATATGGATATATTTATCCAATCAAAGAAAGAAATGAAGCCTTTGATAAATTTAAGATATTTAAGGCTGAAGTTGAAAACCAACACGATTTAAAGATAAAGATAGTCCGATCTGATCGTGGGGGGAGTACTACAGTCGACATACCCCGTATGGACAAGTTCCTGTACCTTTTGCAAGGTTTCTACAGGAAAATGGAATAGTAGCCCAGTATTCTACACCCGGCGAACCTCAGCAAAATGGAGTAGCTGAAAGACGCAACCGTACCTTGATGGATATGGTGTGAAGCATAATGAGCTATTCCACATTGCCATTGAGTTTGTGGATGGAGGTGTTAAAAACTGCCATTCATATTCTCAACAGAGTACCAAGTAAGTCGATGCTCAAAACACCGTACGAATTGTGGACAGGTAGAGTTTCCTCGTTAAACCACTTACGAGTGTGGGGGAGCCCAGCTGAGGCTAAAGTATTTAACCCAAACATTAGGAAGCTTGATCTCAAAACAGCAAGTTACTATTTTATTGGTTACCCAGAAAAGTCAAAAGGTTATCGTTTCTACTGTCCAGACAGACATACAAAGTTTATAGAAACGAGACACGCTGTCTTCTTAGAGGATGAGATGATGAGAGGGAGCATGGTAGCTAGAGAGATTGACCTTAAAGAGAAGCGAGCGTATGCGCCCACTCCGATGATTCAAGAGCCATTCTTTACACTACCTGCTGTCGCTGCACCGACAGTGCGAGATACTGTGGTGCAAGCACCTGTTATTGTTCCTCCTGTGGCAACAATGAATGAGAATGAGGAACCTGTTCCCCAAGATCCAATAGAACCCATTGCCACAGATGAGGGGGAGCAAGAACAGTCTCAAACAGAAAATGTACAGAATGAAGAGGCCCCGAGGAGGTCTCAAAGAGTAAGAAGATCAGCTATTTCTGATGACTATGAAGTTTATCAGACAGAAGAATTTCAAATAGAGAATGATCCCACCTCATTTGAAGAAGCCATGAGAAGCGAAAACTCTTCAAAATGGCTTGAGGCCATGGAAGAAGAAATGAAGTCCATGAAGTCTAATAAAGTCTAGGACTTGGAAGTAATTCCTAAAGGAGCCAAAACAGTAGGCTGTAAATGGGTCTCCAAGACAAAACTCGACTCCCAAGGGAATGTATAAAGATATAAAGCACGACTCGTGGCAAAAGGCTTTACTCAAAGAGAAGGGATTGATTACAATGAGACCTTTTCTTCGGTCTCATGTAAAGATTCCTTCAGAATCATAATGGCACTAGTGGCTCATTATGATTTAGAGTTACATCAGATGAACGTAAAGACAGCATTTCTAAATGGGGATTTGGAGAAAAATGTTTACATGGCACAACCAAAAGGTTTTGTTATGGAAGGAAATGAAAGAATGTGATGCCATCTAAAGAAATCGATTTATGGGTTAAAGCAAGCTTCAAGACAATGTTACTTGAAGTTTGACAGCACGATAAAGAAATTTGGGTTTAAAGAAAATATAGAGGACAACTGTGTTATTCAAAGTTTAAAGATGAGAAATTTATCTTCCTAATCCTGTATGTGAATGATATCCTACTAGCTAGTAGTGACGTCAGTCTGCTACTAGAGACAAAGAAGATTTTGTCCTCAAACTTTGATATGAAAGATCTTGGTGAAGCTTCATTCGTTCTGGGAATCGAAATTCACCGAGATAGAAACAAAGGGGTATTGGGACTGTCACAAAAGACATACATAGAGAAAGTATTAAAGAAATATGGTATGCATAAATGTAGTCCATCACCTGCACCTATAGTCAAGGGCGACAGATATGGGGATTTTCAATGCCCCAGGAACCAATATGAGATCGATCAAATGAAAGCGGTTCCATATGCTTCAGCAGTCAGAAGCTTATAGTATGCTCAAGTATGTACACTCCCTGACTTAGCATTTGTTTCCGGGTTAATTGACAGATTCCAGAGCAATCCTAGAATAGAACATTGGAAATTGATAAAGAAAGTCTTGCGCTATTTGTAAGGAACAAAAGGCCTCGTGATGACATACAGAAAATCAGATTTACTCCATATAGTGGGGTATACAGATTCTGATTATGCGAGAGATGATAGAAAGTCTACATCCGGATATGTGTTTACTCTCGCTGGAGGAGCTATTTTGTGGAAAAGCTCAAAGCAAGCCGTCACTACATCGTCCACAATGTATGCCGAGTTTGTAGCATGTTATGAGGCTACGGGGCAGGTGAACTGGCTTAAAAAGTTTATACCCGGTTTAAAAGTGGTTGACGATATCCATGGATCACTTAAATTGTACTGTGATAACGAACCCGCAGTACCGTATGCCCACAACAATAAGTCAAATGGTGCTGCCAAACACATTGACATAAAGTATTATGTTGTGAAAGATAAAGTTCGGGATCAAATCATAAGTCTTGAGCATATAAGCACCACAAAGATGCTAACGGATCCGCTTACTAAAGGCTTACCACCCAAAGTATTTATTGAACATGTTGCCGGCATGGGTTTAAGAGAAAGCCTGTGATTCCTGAACTAAAAGATGGCCCAAAATGTATAGTAACTATTTTAGAACAGAAAAATGTATTGTAGCTGTTAAGTCTATCGGCGATTGATCGTGACGATGAGACAGTTCTATGCATCAATCTGTAATGGAATAAGTGAAGTTAAAAAGTAATAAAGATAAAAGTATAAAGTGAGATCAAAGGGAAGAATGTTAGAAATTGATCTCCACCCGTTTTGGCCTAACGGCCTAAATGGGCCTTTGACCTAATCGCGTCCTGATCGGGGGCGCCCAGCCCATTATGGCTGGTGGGCTCCTGTCGCCAGCGCCACAATAAATAGAGGTGAGGGGGCAGCCGAGACTCATGAACTAAGTTCGTCCGTACCGTCGCACCCCACCAACATCCCTAAACCCGATCTGTGAGGGGGCGCTGTGCCGACGGGAAGCACCACCAGCCATAATGGGCTGGGCGCCCCCGATCAGGGCGCGATTAGGTCAAGAGCCCATTTAGCCCGTTGGGCTAAAACAGGTGGAGATCCACAACGACCGCCGTCACCGGATGATCGACTACGTCACTGTGACTCCAACGCCACTGCCCTCTTCACCGACCGACGCGCAGAGGACCGCACCGACAAAGGGCTGATGGCCGGATCGTCTTCCACGACAACGGCGACCGGATCCGAAGGTATTGACTACCTCCGAACCACAGATCTATTACGGACACAAAACTCTCGGATTTACACTTCTAGACACCGAGAAAAGGTCATAACAGATACATGTGGAGAACAGAATATATGATTATGCTTGGAAGAATTTAAATGATGAGACTAAAAGTTTGGTTAAGTCTATGCCCAGGCCCAAGTCCAAACCTTGCAGTCCAAACCTTGCAGGCAGAGCCCGTCGGAGACACAAGCAGGGCAGCCTGCGATTCAGGGAAACGCGATCCCAAGAAATTCCGGGGAAGCTTCTTAATCGTCACTTGATGCCGCAATTAGCTGTTAGCCTAACGGTTAATTTCACACCTACTCCTTTGCTGTGCGTACTCCAGTCTCTGGAGTACAGATTCAGATTGACAACACCAATAGTATACGCGTTTTTTTAAATTAATGTCGTCGTTAATTTTTACAATCAACTTTGATCATTTTTCTTATTTAAAAAATTTACTCGACTGTGTCAAATTTTAAGTTGTGATTCAAATAACTCTAATAATAAATCAAAATATATCAAAATATATAAAATTTATCAAATTTTTTAATAAAATAAATAGTTAAAATTAAATTTAAAAGTCAACGGCGACATTAATTAAAGAACGAAAAGAGTATTACAGAGGTCAGGCAGGAGAGTGAACTAGCAACGGGCTGTTTCATTTAAAGACTCCACATGGCATGGACTCGATCGACGCACACGGTGCCGGCAGATTCCGGCTAAGTTTCCAAGTCAAGATCGAAGCACCCAACTCTAACATGAAATTAATGCCCAAATCAGGTCAACACTTGTAGCCTCTACTATGCTCTCTAGAGAGAGAGAGAGGTGCTTTTTAAAATTTCTAATAGAAAAGTACATGTGGCTACTAACAGTGTACTAGCTCTCAACTGGCCACTGGTAGTGAGTGAGCGTGTTGCTCTCTCTCTCTCTCTCTAGGTTGCCGAGCTCCATATCCCTTTCTATAAAACCCTTCTAGTGGGCTACCTGACGCCTTACTCTGGAGTCTAGAGTCTGGAGCCAGTAGTACAGCGGTAGCTCCCTGCGGCAATCCCGGTTGCGGTGGTGGTTACACTCCCTCCGCTTTGCTCGAGCCACTTCACTCTACTACTCTCCATTGTATCTCTACTATCCTCAAGCTCGAATCGACCAGCAAAGCGCTGAGTGCGAGCACAGCTTCGCTGAGCTGATCTCTAGGCGCCAGAGTGTGTGCTCCCTGTGAAAGTGTGCGTGCAAGCGTGTGTGAGAGTCTGTGTGAGCGTCGCCGCCTCCGAGGCAGCTGTCAGTCACCTCTCTCTTCTTGGATCTGAAGACGATCGGAGCTGTGGCCAAAGGCTTCGCTTCTTCTGATCTGATCTCGCCATCAGCAGGTTACTAGCTCCAAGGTACTGATTGACTGTCCCTCGTGCACTCGATCGATCTCCATCTGTAGTTATTGGATTGTAGGATTTGATTAGTTTGATGTGTTGTTTGTAGGTGATTTAGGTCACCATATATAGGTAAGAACACTGAAGATCTAGGCGTAGCAGCAGCTAGCACCGTTCACTTCACTAGCACAGCCAGGTTCTTTCAGGGCCAGGCATAAAGAGGCGGCCGGGAAGCAACCTCACATGGTGAGGTGTTCTCGGGAGCAACAAGCTTGACGGCTGTGCTCGCTAGCTTCCCAGAGCTACGTACCTCCTTGCTCACCGGCGCGCGCGCGACCGATCGCTGAGCCGCCGCAGCAGCAATGGCGCCGCCAGCGAGCACGTGGTGGGGCAGCGACGACCAGCGCGGCACGCCGGTGGTGGTGAAGATGGACAACCCCTACTCCCTCGTGGAGATCGACGGGCCGGGGATGACCCGCCACGAGTCGGAGAAGGCCCGCAGCAAGAACGCGAAGCAGTTCACGTGGGTGCTTCTCCTCCGCGCGCACCGCGCCGTGGGGTGCGTGGCGTGGCTGGCCTCGGGGTTCTGGGGCGTGCTTGGCGTCATGAACCGCCGCGTGCGCCGGAGCCGCGACGCGGACGCGGAGCCCGACGCCGAGGCGTCCGGGCGCGGAAGGGTCATGCTGGGCTTCCTCCGCGCGTTCCTGCTGCTCTCGCTCGGGATGCTCGCGTTCGAGACCGTCGCGCACCTGAAAGGGTGGCACTTCCCGCAGCACGTCCTGCCGGGGAACCTGCAGGAGCTGGAGGACCAGCTGCAGCACCTGCCGGAGCACCTCCGCCACCTTCCCGAGAACCTGCGGCAGCTGCCGGAGCACCTCCGCCACCTGCCGGAGCGCCGGGAAATCGAGGGCTGGCTGCACGGCGCGTACGTCGCGTGGCTCGACTTCCGGATCGAGTACATCGCGTGGGCCATCCAGAAGCTCTCGGCCTTCTGCATCGTCCTCTTCATGGTTCAGTCCGTCGACCGCATCGTCCTCTGCCTCGGGTGCTTCTGGATCAAGCTCCGCGGCCTCAAGCCGCGCGCCAACGACGTCTCCTCCGGCAAGAAGACGTCGCGCAGGAGGACCGCCACGGACGACGTCGAGGGTGGTGACGCCGACGATGATGCCGACGGCTACTACCCTATGGTCCTCGTCCAGATGCCCATGTGCAACGAGAAAGAGGTCAGTCATCAGTCACCATTCTTGTGGCGAAACATGCACCAACGTGTTGGCACTCGTGTGGCGAACGAAAGTGACCATGGATTCGACGTCTGGGCGACGTACGTACGTGTGCAGGTGTACGAAACCTCGATCTCGCACGTGTGCCAGATGGACTGGCCCCGGGAGCGGATGCTGATTCAGGTTCTGGACGACTCCGACGACGAGGTGTGCCAGATGCTGATCAAGGCAGAGGTGACCAAATGGAGCCAGCGCGGCGTGAACATCATCTACCGGCACCGGCTGTCGCGGACGGGGTACAAGGCCGGCAACCTCAAGTCCGCCATGAGCTGCGACTACGTCAAGGACTACGAGTTCGTCGCCATCTTCGACGCCGACTTCCAGCCCAACCCCGACTTCCTCAAGCTCACCGTGCCACACTTCAAGGTACTGTACCCTAGCTACCACATCGATCTCCTCGTCACGTCGTCTTGCTGGTCTCAGATCTCAACGTCGTCGCTAAATGCTAGGTAGCTGCAAGTATTATACTACGATGCCTAGCCTGTGTAGCGATCGATGCGTCCGTGACCATGAATGAGCTTTTCTAGCTAGTCGCTTGAGATTGATGTTTAGTATTCCATTGATCATGTGATCGACTTACTTGGTTGGTGAGCCTCATGAACGCCATGACTTCGAGATCTATAAACTAAGTACAGTCTGTTAGCACGTTCCTCAAGAATTAAGAAGAAGAAGAATCTGATGTTTCTGAAAAGTTCTTAATTA
The DNA here is from genome assembly GCA_001602275.1 of Zoysia japonica. NCBI lineage: Eukaryota > Viridiplantae > Streptophyta > Magnoliopsida > Poales > Poaceae > Zoysia > Zoysia japonica. The sequence continues at coordinate 195,208 of BCLF01000089.1, read as the reverse complement.
GCCAGGAAGCTTGAAAGTGTCATAGTAGTTAAAAATGTTAGTACATTTCGTAGGGCATGAGACACGTATGTCTGAATCTTCCACTAAGACGATTCAGTGGTTAAAACGGCACCTTATGATAATGTTATGCTTGGATCTACTTGTCTGTGAGAGAGTACAACCATTTCGTTGACTAGACCCGACGACATCAGTGCGACGTCTAACCAACTCATGGTGAGCAGGACAACCCGGAGCTGGGCCTGGTGCAGGCGCGTTGGAGCTTCGTGAACAAGGACGAGAACCTGCTGACCCGGCTGCAGAACATCAACCTGTGCTTCCACTTCGAGGTCGAGCAGCAGGTCAACGGCGTCTACCTCAACTTCTTCGGCTTCAACGGCACCGCCGGCGTGTGGCGCATCAAGGCCCTCGAGGACTCCGGCGGCTGGATGGAGCGCACCACCGTCGAGGACATGGACATCGCCGTGCGCGCGCATCTCTGCGGATGGAAGTTCATCTTCCTCAACGACGTCAAGGTACACATATACTTCAGAGTATCAATAATCTTAGCTTGTTAACAATGGCTGCTGCTGCTTGATCGACGAGAGGCGTTGACGCCATTGTTTGAAACACGTTTATTACTTACAGGTCCTGTGCGAGCTGCCGGAGTCCTACGAGGCTTACCGGAAGCAGCAGCACCGGTGGCACTCCGGCCCCATGCAGCTCTTCCGTCTCTGCCTCCCAGCAGTCTTCAAGTCCAAGGTATATATACTACTCCTAATGAGCTTAATTAGTTATAATGAACCCGTGTCATCCATTATTGATAATCATATTCCGTAGAAGATATCGAGCTCGATCGAGTATTAGAGTGACAAAATGAATGAATATTGACTTATGTGCACAGATCCCGTTCTGGAAGAAGGCGAACCTGGTGATGCTCTTCTTCCTTCTCCGGAAGCTGGTGCTGCCCTTCTACTCCTTCACGCTCTTCTGCGTGATCCTGCCGCTGACCATGTTCGTGCCGGAGGCGGAGCTGCCCATCTGGGTGATCTGCTACGTGCCGGTGCTCATGTCGCTGCTGAACATCCTGCCGGCGCCCAAGTCGTTCCCGTTCATCATCCCGTACCTCCTCTTCGAGAACACCATGTCCGTGACCAAGTTCAACGCCATGGTGTCGGGGCTGTTCCAGCTGGGGAGCTCGTACGAGTGGATCGTGACCAAGAAGGCCGGGCGCACCTCGTCGGCGTCCGACATCCTCGCGCTCGCAGAGGCCGCCGACGCGCGGCCGGCGCCCAAGCTCACGCGCGGCATGTCCGAGGGCGGGCTGCAGGAGTGGGGCAAGCTGAGGGAGCACGAGGCCGCAGCGGCCCTGGCCGCCACCGCCGCGGCACCGGTGACGCCCAAGAAGAGCAGCAAGCAGGCCAAGAAGCCGAACCGGATCTTCAAGAAGGAGCTGGCGCTCGCCTTCCTCCTGCTCACCGCCGCCACGCGCAGCCTGCTGTCGGCGCAGGGCCTGCACTTCTACTTCCTGCTCTTCCAGGGCGTCACGTTCCTCGCCGTCGGCCTCGACCTCATCGGCGAGCAGGTCAGCTAGCCGCGCCGCCAGCAGAATAAAGCTAGTGGCCGCTCGTCCATGCATGAGAGACGCCGTCGATCCAGGCCACACACACATGCACAGTCTGGCTCACATGCCGCCGTGGATGGAAGGGACTCCGGTGGCCGGATCCAAGGCAGGGATGAAATTTTTAGCCTTTTTCTTCTATTAATTTTAAGCCTTTTTGAATTTTTTTGTTCAGAGATCAAAAGAGTCTACTGTATTACAAAACCAACATGAACTGTAGTGCTTCTTTGTTGCTAGGGGAGGTAAGCAGGTTGCTCATTACATTCAGATATTCAGTACCACTCTTATATTGTTCAGTAGCCTTCTTGTATTCTTACGACAATACATTGTGATCGAAATGGTGTAACAGATACTGCTATATGTCAAAGGATAAATCAATCTTGTATGCTTCAAATGTTCATAAGTTTGCTCACTGACATGGTGTAAATTCTATTTCCATTAGACCCGTTTGGAACTGCAAAGCTTTGCTTGATTCACAATTGATGTTGTGCTTTACTCAGACCTTTTTTTTTTGAGCTGGAGATCTACGGTACAGCTATAGTATCTGAACGTACGCGCAACTCACGCTACTCACACAAACACACACTCCTACGCGTACACTAGACCTACAACTATACACACTGCGCGTATTTTTTGAGATCAACGAAGACTCGAGACCTCCGCAGACAACGAGATGTCCCTTTGTGTGGCTTCAAGCGCTGTGCAGTACCTGCGAAATTTTATTAAAGGGGATAAACCCCAGCGTGAGAAACCAACGTTCCATCCAGGGATCGAACGCGGGCCGGTAGAGTGCCAACCGCACGCGGTTCCGCATGAGCTACGGCTCGTTCTTGTGCTTTACTCAGACCTTGATCAGATCGGAGACCGGCACATGCACACTCGCCTCGATCGGAGACCGGCACATGCACATTTTCAATACTGCTAGGGATTCTAAGTTTGTCTGCAGGGTGATCAGAGAGCGCCTTAATTAACGAAAAACAACTGAAACCCTTCTCACGAAAAGTAAGAAAGAAACAAGTGAAACCCTGGAGCTATCTTTTGCTTCAAGTCGTGAACAAAAAATTCAGCCAAATTCTAATCGGCTCCGACCCTGTGTAAATCTAGTTCATTTTTTCGGTCCATTATTGTCCAAGTGCTATAGGCATCGGGTTTAACTTTATTAGTCAACATATTAGCATCGGTTATTAATATTAAGATGTGATGCCACGTACCATCAGTTGCAAATAACCGTTTCCCCACTTTCTATTGACCGGAGAAAGCATGAAGGAATTTAAAAATTGCCGCGCTCTAATGCGCGCGCGCCAACAAGAAATTACCTTTTGGGCCTCTAAATCGAAACATTATTGAAGCAGGAGCAGCCCAAATCAATATGAGCGCTAAATCTACATTGGGCAACCGTCCAGCCCGCCGTTGGCCCACTACGCGAGTTCCCCCGGCTCCGTCGCTGACTCGCTGACTCGCTTCTTCCTTGCTCGACGGTGCGGCAATGCTGGCTCCCCGCCGCCCCGCGTACCGCACCTCATCGGCTCATCCTCCCCTCGTCCCCCTCCATCCGTGCCTCTCCTCCACGTCCTTCGCCTCTTCCAGGCTCTCGAGGCGCCGCACCGGCGCTGCGGCGAGAGGGAGGGGAGCCCCCGTCGCCTGCTCCCTCAGGTACGCAACTCATGGCTGTCAGCTACTGCATTTGCATTTTCTTCGTGTCGTAGGTTTTGATTGGGTTCGTTGTGCTACTGTTTATTTGAAAGGGAATTTGTTTGCCTCGGCGCCTAACTGGATCAGTTGGAATTTCTGGTACATACATTTGATGGTAGATAGTGATATGCATGCCTCATGCAATAGAAGAAGCTATCTTGGTAAAGTAGTGGTACTGTAAGACACCATTATGTGGTTGGTCTCCTATCGCCACTGATCAGTTAGTTGTCGTGGATATGCATCTTATCTGAGTCAGCTTTCAGTAGATAGATAATAGGTTGAAAAACTGATGGTGATTAACGTGACCTGTAGAATTGAAAACTATGTAATTTTAGTAAATTTACATGTGTGATGTACAAAATGAGTGCATGTGCGTTGCTACAGGCGAAAGACAACTCGGCTATTAAATGAAGTATCCGGTCTAGTCTTCTTTCGCCCATAGCAACGCAAGAGGAGGGGGTAGGGAGCACTAGCTGCCGGTGTCTCCGCCGGTGCCCCGGGAGCAAGGCCACTGGTGACGCACGCTCGACCGCCAGATCTCACAGGTCATGCCATAGAGAGGCTGATTTGGGCCTACTCCGTGGACGTCGACGTGTTCCTCAAGACGGTTGAGCTGATACTTCACACTGATTTTCCCGTGGGTCCCTCAATGATCTTCATCTACAACACACATCTAGCTGACCTCTGAAAATCACTTCCGACCTTTGAGACCTCTGAAGCTTAAGATGAATAGAGAAGCAGAGACAAACACACGCGAACTGGTCGAGTGAATTGCCTTTCTTCTCGCTTCTATATTTATTAGAGGAAAGCCTCCGAATTTTATACACACGCTGTAGGTGCAGCAATAATTTTCTACAACTACCAACTACTCTATCGTACAACACTGTACACCTTTTTGACTTCGACGTCCACGGTCACACTGCGCACGTCGCCGCCTGCGCTGCTACAGTGGAGTCTCGTCGGGCCGTCTCGTCGCTTTGGGAACTGCCGAAGGAGCAAAAACAGAGCAGTAGGGTTGTTGTGTTCAACAATCTCCTCCTAACTATACTGCTCCTCAGCCACCTTGATCACGCCGACCCGAGACCGAGCCTCCAGGAATCGGACGCGCCCAAGTGACTTGGTAAGAGTGTCTGCGAGTTGCCGACCGGTTTCGATAAACTCGAAGACGATCCGCCCTCCCTCGACGCAGTCACGGATGAAGTGATACATCACGTCAATGTGCTTGCTGCGGTCGTGAAGGACGGGGTTCTTGCATAGGACGATAGTAGACTTGTTGTCCACCATAAGGGTCGGTGCTTGCAGCTGCTTTCCTAAGAGCTCGCACAGCAGCCGATGGAGCCACACACCCTGATATGCAGCTGTCGCCGCAGCGATGTACTCCGCCTCGCACGTCGAGAGAGCCACCACTCGCTGCTTCTGGGCCTGTCAACTAATGGGGTTGTGCCCCAGGTAGAACACGACGCTGGTTGTGCTCTTCCGGTCGTCGATGTCGCCGCTCATGTCACTGTCGCTGAACCCGCCTGCGGTACTAGACTCCATAGCCTTGCGTCTCTGCGACGTAGCGTAGGATCCTTTTGACAGCGGCGAGGTGATCCTCCCTCGGATCTTGCATGAAACGGCTCACGAACCCCACGACGAACGCAATGTCCGGCTGTGTGTTCATCAGGTAGCGCAGCTCACCGATGATGCTTCGGTACCAGAATGCATCAACGGTCGGCGCTGTGCTCCTCTTCGACAGCTTCAGCCGATCCTCTATCGGCGTCTGTGTTGCTTTGCACTCCGAGAGGCCTGCCCTCTCCAGGAGCTTCGCCGCATAGGCGGACTGGGAAAGCTTGATGACTCCTCCCTCTTGCATCACCTTGATGCCCAAGTAGTAGGATAGCAACCTCAGATCGCTCATCCTGAACAGAGACGTCATCTGCTGCTTGAACGTCTCAATGTCCTCGTTATTGGCGCCTGTGATGATAAGATCGTCGACGTAGACTTCGACGATCAGCGTGCTCCCCCTAGAGCGTCGTGTGTAGAGCGCATGCTCATTTACACACCTGGTGAAGCTAAGCTTATTTAAGCTTGCGTCTAGCTTGACGTTCCACGCTCGCGGAGCCTGTCGGAGCCCGTACAGCGCCTTCCGCAGCCGAAGCACCTTGTGCTCTTCACCCTTCTCAACGAAGCCCGGTGGTTGTTCTACGAACACCTTCTCGGCTAGCTCTCCGTTGAGGAATGCTGACTTCACGTCCATGTGATGGACCTGCCACCTTTCTCCGCCGCCAACGCCAGCATGAGTCGGACCGGCTCCATCCGCGCAACTGGCGCGAACACCTCGTCGAAGTCCACTCCTTCTCGCTGCACGTACCCCTTGGCAACTAGCCTCGCCTTGTGCTTCACCAGCTTCTCATTGGCATCACGCTTCACCTTGAAGACCCACTTGAGCTCGATCGGTCGACAACAGGTCGGCGGATCCACTAGCTCCCAAGTGCGGTTCTCTTCAATTGAACGTTTCTCTTCTGCCATGGCTTTCTGCCAGCATGGGTCTCGTTCGGCATCTGCGAACGTGTTTGGTTCCTCGGCAGTCACCGTCAGCAGTTGTTGCGCGCTGCGTTCCACCTGAGTCCCTGTCTTCAGGTGTTGAGGACCGGTGATCAAATCATTGATCGACCGATACCTCAGCGGCCCTTCGTCCTACACCGCATCAAGGTCCGGAGAGCGGTCGGGAGGTGGCGACACGAACCTTGGTCTCACTGTCGATCTCCCTGACCAGGCAGACCCTGAGCTTACTGTACTCGCGGCGTTTGAATCGCTCTGCCGACCCTCAAACCTCGACCCTCCACACGGACCCCGGCCCTCGGGCCTCGAGTCACACTGGAGTCCTCCTCCCTTCCTTATATCGCGCCGACTGCCCGACCTTTGGCCGCGCCGACTGCCGCCGCGCCGATTACCTGACCTCTGGCCGCGCTGACCCGCGGACCTGGAGCCGCTCTGCCTCGTCGGATCCGAGTCCTCCTGCCTTGCTGATCCCAGGCTCCGCCGACCTCCAGTCTCGGCATCGTGTCGATCCTTAGTCGCAGCTGAGTCGCGCCGACCGTCGGAGTCAGAGTCCTCCCGACTCGATGACCTCGACCCTTGGTCGCGCCGACCCGCCGGTCGCTTCCTGCGCCGACTCCTGGAGTCCAGGCCTTGCTCCGCCAACTCTGAGTCGCGCGGTGCGGCTGATCCAGAATCGCGCCGACCCCGACCGTCCGAGCCCTCTGACTCTGTCGACTCCAGTTCACGCCAATCTCTGGCATCGACGCGTTCAACTCCCCCTAAAGCTGAGCCCAACTCCTCTATCTCTGAGGAGTGCTCAAAGGAGAAGGAGCTCCGTGAGCCTGCCTCTCCTTCATCGGCACTAGTCCCCGACCAGTTCCAGTTTGCCGCCTCGTCGAAGACGACATCTCGAGAGATATGCACCCTTTTCCTGTCAGGGTCATATAGGCGATACGCCTTACTCTCGGCTTCGTAGCCAAAGAACACCATCTTGGTGCTCCTATCCTCTAGCTTGTCGAGGTGTGGCTTCACCGTCTTCATGTGTGCCACGCAGCCGAATGTCCTGAGGAAGGACACGTCTGGCTTTCTCCCGTGCAAAGCCTCAAAGGGGGTCTTCCCGGCTACGGCTTTGGTCGGTGAGCGGTTGAGGATGAACACCGCCGTGCTCACCGCCTCACCTCAGAACGCCGCCGGCATATCCTTAACCTTCAACATGTTCCTGGCCATGTCGATGATGGTCTAGTTCCGCCTCTCCACGACACCATTCTGCTGCGACAAGGATGGTGCCGTAAGGTGCTGCTTCACGCCCTTATCGGCGCAGTACCGACCAAACTCCACCGAGGTGAACTCTCTACCCCGGTCGGTCCTCAGCACGCGCAGTTTCCTACCCGTCTCGGTCTCAACCCGCGTCTAGAACTCTATGATAGCTCTGGAAGCCTCGTCTTTGGTGGTGAGCAGTCGTAACCACATGTACCGATTGCAGTCATCCACCAGTAGAAGAAAGTAGCGCCGACCTCCATGCGTCGGCGGGGTGATTGGCTCACACATGTCGCCGTGCACGAGGTCCAGAAGACCCTCGGCATGGTACGTCGTCTTGCATGGAAACAACTGTCTCCGCTGCTTTCCGGCGAGGCAACTGTCGCACAGCTCCCCGACATGCTCGATCGTGGGAAGGCATCGCACTATATCGTGCCGACCTAGCCTTGCCAGCGCATCAAAACTGATGTGGCCAAACCGCCCATACCACAGTCACGCATCGTCGCCAAGCCTCGCCATCAAGCACACCGGCTGTGTCACCTAGAGATTGGTGGTGTAGAGACGGTTCCTCCCGCGGTTCACCTTCAGCAGCAACCGCCGCTCTCGGTCTCTGACGCGGAGGACCCCGTTTTCGAGCAATACCTGGCACCCTCACTCGTCCAGCTGCCCGAGGCTCACAATGTTGGTGTTTAGACGTGGGATGAAGTAGACTCCGATTAACGCGCGGTGCTCGCTACTCCGACCCCTGAACACCATCGTGCCTTGTCCCTCAATCTTCACCGCTGACCCGTCCCCGAACTTCACCGATCCCGAGATGGCGGAGTCAAGCTCTGTGAAGACCGCCTTGTTGCCCGTCATGTGGCTGCTGGCCCCTGAATCGAGGTACCAGACGTCCTCGACGACGTCTTCCTCCCTTCCCAGGTGAACATGAGCCCGGACCTCATCCAGCTCAAGTTCCCGATGCTCTCCGCCTCTGGGACGTCCCTGAGAGCACAAAACTGCGACAGCAGCAAAGGTGAATTTTGCTCGCCCTTTTCCGCTAGATGGGCCTTCTGCTTCCACTCTCGGCCCTGGTGGGCGCGCCCCTGACTCTCGCGATCACGACGCTTGGGCGCACGGCAATCACGTGCCCAGTGCCCCTTCTTGTCACAGTTGTGGCACTCGTCGTCGGCGCAAGGGGAGGGTCTGTCACTCCTTAACTTGCCTCTACCACGCCCGCTCCGACCGGAGGGGGACGGGTTGCCCGCCTGCTCTCTGCAGCGCGCCCTTCATTCTTCCTCCGTCAGCAGCAGCCTGCTGCTGGTACTTGCCGGTGTTGCTGCCGCGGCGCGGTCTTCGACCGTCTTCAACCTCCCGGTCACGTCCTTTAGCGTGAGTTCCGAGAGGTCGAGCGGAGTCTCAATCGAGAAAGCAATCTGCTCGTATTTCGCCGGCACAACCCGCAGGTACTTCTCGATAACCCGCTGCTTAGCGATCTCGTCACCGAGTGCCGCTAGCTCCGCCACCAGCGAGGTGAGTCGCAGTGCGAAATCCTGCACAGACTCGCCATCACGGAACGTGATGTTCTTGTACTCCTTTCAGAGCAGCTGTGCCTTCGCCTTCTTCGCTCGGTCCAAGCCTACACGCATTGATGCGAGCTTCTCTCACGCCTCCACCGCTGTCTTCGCTCTCTCCAAAATGGAGATGAGATCTGGTGTCATCGCGTGGAGAATCGCCTCTAGCTTGTCCTCCGTGTTGTCGTTGGTTCCGGACTCAACGGCGACCCACAAGCCACGCGCCTGGAGCATCACCTTTATCAACACCGTCCAGTCGGAGTAGTTCGTGCGTGTGAGCGTAGGGTAGATGGTGGCGCCGCCGAATTTCCTCACAGTCTTGTGGACGACAACCGTGCGCGACCCGGAGCGGTCCCTTCTGCCGCGCCGCTCTGCGCGGCAACGACGCTCAAGAGAGCGCTCAGGTGTCCGCACCGGTGAACCCACTGGAAAAGTCTCCGACGTGCCTGCCATCGCTGCTGGTGCTCCACGTAGGCTCTGATACCACTTGTCGGTCCCTCAATGATCTTGCACTTACAGCACACACCTAGCCGACCCCTGGCCGACCCCTGTAACTCACTTCCGACCTCTGAAGGTTGAAGATGAACAGTGCGCAACAGAGAAGCAGAGACAAACACACGCGAACTGGCCGAGTGAATTGCCTTTCTTCTCGCTTCTATATTTATCAGAGGAAAGCCTCCGGGTTTTATACACACGCTGCAAGTGCAGCAATAATTTTCTACAACTACCAACTACTCTATCGTACAGAACTGTACAACCTTTTGACTTTGACGTCCACGGCCACACTGCGCACGTCGCCTATCACACGTCGCCGCCTGCGCTGCTACAGTGAAGTCCCGTCGAGCCATCTTGTCGCTTTGGAACTGCCGAAGGAGTAAAAACGGAGCAGCAGGGTTGTTGTGTCCAACAATTCCTAGGGAGACATGGCAAGGCCAAGGTAGGATGCTTGGCAAGGCCGGGGCAGCTGCGGGGTCTCCATCTCCTGGCATCCTGGAAACATGCAGTGTCAAGGCAAAGCACGTTGCCACGACCCGGCAATATCTGTTGATGGAGTTCGGGAAACCCTATTTTTAAACCAAGAGCATGTATCATGATCTTTCCTAAAATAAAAGAAGTTAACATATGTTGAATGACTATTGTACTTCCTCCCTGTCTTGTTTGCCTATAGCCCCAGATTTTGTGCTCAAGTGATAAAAATGAGGAAACTGAAAAACTGAAGGCTCAATTTATTATTCAATTAAGGAGTCTTTTCTTTTAATTTATTTACATCATTGTAAATGATATGCTAGTTTATGCCGTCATCCCTGGATAAGTCAGGCTCCTCAGGCCGGTCCTTCCGTGCTTTTGTAAAGATTCTGGCAATCTTTGAGAAAGGAAATTCTGCTTCTTGTGACTTAGAGCTAGAGGCAGCATCAAAATTTTGACACTGCATCTTGTGGTCATCAATCAGTGAAAAAAGTGACTTCCATCTGTGGCTCAGACCTCCTTCTGCTGCCTTCTGTCGATTCCTGTTCCTCCGCCATGCTTTTTGGATGAGGCAGGCTGCCCATGTTCTCCACTGCTGTGAGTGGAACCGGAGCATGTGCTGCAGATGCTTGGAATGTATCATCCTGAATGTGCCGGCCACAAACTTCAGGTCATCTGCTTGCAGGGAGAATGCCTCAAACTCACTGATTGTTCTAATGGTTCGTGTTGATGAGGGGTAGCTGTTACCAGAGCTGGGAAGCAATGCCCATGTAAGCAACTCCTCACCACAGAAATCACCTGGTTTTAGTATGACAGAATTGAAGAAATCTATCCTTCCACCGTCCGTCGTGGAGCTCTCTAACTTCCCACGGACTATGAAAAGCATCATTTTGACAGGGTCTCCTTCACAGATAATGTAGGTGCCTTCAGTGCGAAGGAAATAAGTCATATGCTCACAGATGGCATCAAGTAGTTGCTGGTCCATTGCTGAGGTGAGTGGCACCTGTAAGTCCAGTTAATTCATCAATATCTCTTTTCTTTCATCAAAGATATTAAGTTTAAGATATCTCTTTTCTTTCATCAAAGATATCTCTTTTATTTCATCAAAGATATCTCTTTTCATTCATCAAAGATATTAAGATATGATTGCTGTTCTTGCTAAAGATATTAGCAGGACATGAAACCACTTACACGCTGAACAAGATCAAGACATAGGTACCGTTTTATGTCTCGACGAAGATCGACTGGTAGCTGTCTCAGGATCGAGTCCTCTTTGACACCCTGTGTTGAAATCCACTTGTATTCCAAAAAGTGACAAATGCGATTCCTCAAATCATCAGGTATATGTTTATCTGTCATCCAGTCCTCCATTTCTGTTTTTTGTATTCTCCAATCTTCAGCATTCGTGGAAAGAGATCTCATGTATATCTGCAGAGGAATTTTTTTCACCATTAGATCAGCGACATGTTGCTAGAAAGATGTCTCAGTAGTGTTGTTAAGATAACTTACCATCATACTGCCAATTAGCTGGGCAAACAAAAAGATGCTGAGAAGGGTTAGTCCTACGGCAAATAAGTTTTCACCAATGAAGGAACTCGTCACCAAAGGATTTCCAAATGTTCTGATCGCAAAACATACAAAAAAAGAACATTCATTTCTGGAATAATGTGAACTTTTCTGGTAGCTAAACATTCCTGGTACTATTGCTATACGATGTGTATATCATTATATGTGATAATGGAGAGCTGAAACTGTTAACATGCATAAGGTTGGTGTTGAGATATACGAACGTTAACTGTTGGAGTCCCCACCACAGGGAGTAGAAATATTTCTCAGGAAAGGATGCTGTGAGCACTCCATTTTGCATCGCTTGAATGAATATGCCATAGTTGATACTCGCACTATTACCATCAGTGCTGCATTTTGTGAAGACATTGGTGCTATTTGCCCAAATCTGACTCTCGATTGATATGGCATGGTGACAGTCAAAAAACGTGGGATCACATGATACTTTGTTCATTCTGTCCTCAATAGAACATTGTGTTTCCCAGCATGTCTTCTGCCGGTCCACTGCTAATAGATAGTATATTGCTCCAACTACCTGCCATATGAATCATTAGTTTTTTCCATCTGACATAAAGCACAGACTATATCACAGGGATGTTATATGTGACAGCAATATTTTTACGGTGCTTGAAATGCTCATCAAACTTGACAGCATTAGCGCTAATCAGATCCATTGGATGCAAAACTAACAATTTTGAAATGGTTCATATGATAAGAAACAAAATTTTACTCGTCCTCTGCATGATTTATCTCTCTGTCCCAATGTTAAAAGGGCGAACATAGATGTACTACCTTGGTGTTCGAAGTAGTCTACTTGCAACAGCTAAGGGGGTAAAATAGAATTACTCCCTTTATAAAAAGTCTATTTCCTATGCTTTCTGTAAAAGTATGCTATAGTTTTTTCAGGTTTAGCAATGTGATATTTCTTATTACAATTCAATTGAAAAAAGCAGTAGAGACTCACATGACTTGCGACCATGTAAAGAAAAAGGTTATAGATAGCTCCATCCCAGCCATTTTTGGTGATAAATCCCACTGTATTAATAATTTTTATGCTGAGTTGGATTATGATGTATGATCGAACTGCAGATTGGATTAAAATTATGAGGAGCAATGGGGCGTGGATCTGTTTCAAGCTCAGAGATGTCATAACTTCCAACACAAGAATCTGCACATGTGAAGAAGGTGAATTAGTTCTCAGTACTCATCATGTTAATCTTTTTATACTGGAATTATGCTATTTTTAACAAAGATACATACTTGTGGAACTGGTAATGCAGCAACTACGTCGATGAAGAAGTCTGTTCTGATGTATCTACGTGCAATTTGTTTAGGATCTGTGACAAGCTCGCCCTTGCCAAGCACCTTGGAGAGTGGATCAACATATGCAGTGTAAAATCTTATGGCGATATGAACCACGAAGAACATGTCAATTAGAGACCGGAGACAAGTGAGCACGATGCCCAAATGGTGGTCCATTCTCATACACAACTGGGAATATGTGCTCTCGGTGGTCAGTTCGAAGAAGAAGAGAGGATCCACACAGTGAGATGCCACACAAGCGACAAGGAAGATACGGTTCCACAACAGAATAGTGTTTCCTTCGGGGTCTAGAATCCACTTTGGCCGGCCTGTCCTTTTCTTGGAGCAGCGCTTTAACTTACTTGCTGGTTTACTGTCCGTTGCTCTAGCTGGATCTGTGGCTGCTTTTTGTTGTTCTTTTGCTTGCTTCTTTAAAGCATTCAACCTGCAGAGTTCAAATTCATGGGAAATCATGTATTTGAAGTGATAGCGATGTAATTGTATATTTTTCTGTTTTTGATTATTGCCAGTCAAAAGCGCTCCATGCATTCTTAGAAATTGTCACATGTTGTAATGAATTCATCATGAATAATTTTTCATGTTTTTATTATCCCTTATTCATTGTCTTATTGACATTAACATGAACTGAACTGCAGTGAAACCGTAGGATGTCAACTATGCAGCGTCTACAAATCTACAGAGAAATCAAAGCTTACAACTAGGCAATGATCTGGTGGTAACTTTTATCTATCATTTTTGTCCTCTACATATTACTTATCTTGATCACAACTTAGTTATTATTCGTGCAAGATAAACATATCGTAACAACTGAACCATTATTTTATATAATCCAAATTTTGAGGTACAACTTTCTTGAAAAAAAGGGTGGAAGTACAACCTTAGAAACAATAGAAAAAACATCAAATTGTTTCTGATATAGCTGAGCTAAGCTTGCAATATTTTCCAAGGAAAAAAGTCCTAATATTTACTATGGAATCAGTCTGGACAGTTTGTGTAGAATCACTCGGCGATCAATTCAGTCATGACGTAACTATTTGCTCCAGGAAATACCTATTTTAATTTCAATAAAACATCGTCGATTTACTTGTTGCTAGCAAAAAGAAATTAATATAATTTGAGCTAATTCTTAGCGACATGCAAATAAACTGGACTGGAGGGAGCAGCAAAGAGGACTCAAAAGCGTTGACTTTGAGAACCCACCTCGCCATAGCGTCGTCCATCCTTCGCTTGCCAAGGCTCTTGAGTCTTGACCGGCAGCTGTCAATCCCGCAGACAACGAATTTCCTAAACCAGAATAATCACACCTTCTCGAAACTTCTTTACGGCGAATGGAGGAGGGGCTACACCGTCATGGTGCAGAAGCTTCTAGAAACTTTCTTTGTACCTCACCGTTCAGTGTTCTCAGAGGAAAACAATGGCGAAAGAAGGGAGAGAGAAGCCTTCATAGTCATGGCTACTGCCTACTCATATAAGTATACACTGGGATAGGCATTGTTGCATTAAAAAATAGTGGAAAATATGTTGTT
>BCLF01000089.1:168518-181061 GCA_001602275.1 Zoysia japonica | reverse complement strand
TTGACCGGCAGCTGTCAATCCCGCAGACAACGAATTTCCTAAACCAGAATAATCACACCTTCTCGAAACTTCTTTACGGCGAATGGAGGAGGGGCTACACCGTCATGGTGCAGAAGCTTCTAGAAACTTTCTTTGTACCTCACCGTTCAGTGTTCTCAGAGGAAAACAATGGCGAAAGAAGGGAGAGAGAAGCCTTCATAGTCATGGCTACTGCCTACTCATATAAGTATACACTGGGATAGGCATTGTTGCATTAAAAAATAGTGGAAAATATGTTGTTACGATATATACTAAGCTAAGATCAATGGCTCCGGATGGTGACACCATCGATTGGAATTAAGAACGCAATCCAAATATAAGTACCTCTGACCTTCGGTTCGGCCTTGGAAAGGCGGGTAACGACTCCTCATTGGAGAATGCAACACTTTATCTCCTTGGAACACGTTTGTTTTATACTCCGTCCATACTGCTTCCTTCCATTTTAAAATATTGACGCTGTTACTCTTGAACATTAACTTTAACTATTCGTTTTATTTAAAAATTTTATTTAAATATGTAAACTTCTTAGTCATATTTTAAATACGTAAAGCAATTTATAATAAATATGTTATTTTTATCTTTTTTAATAAGATAAAAGATCAAAGTTAATATTAAAAATCAACAGAGTCAATATTTGAAAATAGCAAGGAGCATATTTGAGCTCTCAGCTCCTATTTCTTTGGATTCACTTCTGATTCTCCTGTGAAGTGATTTTATGACTAAAAGTAATTCTTTTTAATTTATAAACTTTTTGAATCAGGATAAAGAATCACTCTATAGAATTAGGATAAGTTATTTTTTTTACTCCCAACCTCACAGTTCACATCAGAGAATCACTTCACAAAATCAAATAAGAATCACTTCTCTTGAAAAATTATGTTTGGCAGAGCTCTCCTGATTCTGTCTGAAAATCGAGAGCTGAGAGCTCTGCCAAAAAGGTCCTTAAAGCCTGAGATCCGAATCTGAGTGGACTTAGGTTCCATCACAAGAAATATGACTAGCAGAGCTACCATTAATTGCCACAAGGTTTTATCATACTCTCCCCGTTTTTTAAATTAATGTCGTTGTTGACTTTTAAATTCAACTTTGAACATTCGTTTTATTCAAAAAAATTTGATAAATTTTATATATTTTGATATAATTTGATTTATCATTAGAGTTATTTCAACCACAACTTAAAATTTTACATATTCGAGCAAATTTTTTGAATAAGACGAATAGTCAAAGTTGATCGTAAAAGTCAACAACGACATCAATTTAAAAACGGAGGGAGTATATCCCAAAATGGAAGACTGGTGATATGGGAATGATATTTACTGAGATAAAGCATCGAGTAATAGTGGAGTAGGTAAAAGCTGAGTGCATGATAGTCACTTTTGTCACCATCGATCATGCTTGAGAAAATGTGCATGACGTATATACATTCTCGTATACTAGTCCTAATTGGAGTAGTTCATGGGATGCTGCAACCAGACAATTTAATATTGTTCCTTCTGACCGAAAGCGTTCTTGTTAGTGTTTTGTTGTGCAGTAGGTTTATCTGGATCGTTTACAAAATTTAAAAACTTACTAGGTAGAGACAGTACTCCCTCCATTTTAAAATATTAAAAATTTTACATCAAGTTTGGTCATTCATCTCACTCAGTTTTTGTGCAAATATTAACACAAAAAAGTCATGCTTAAAATATCTCTAATGATAAAAACTCACAAAAATAATATTTTTATAAAATTTTGAATAATACGGAGAGTAAAACATAATGTCTAAAATTCAAAAATGCATCTATTTTGGAATGGAGGGAGTAGTAAAAACTAAATTAGTAAAAAAATGCATGATAAAAAAAACTGAGGGGTCGAGGAAAAAATGAAAAAGCTGAGCGTACCTGGATTGCAAATTTGCAAAAGCTGACCCAAAATATGGTATCGATAGGCAAGTAATAGAACCGCTACTGTATTTTAGTCATCCATAAGATGTTTATTTGTCCAAAATATAATTATATTGTTATACATTAGTAACACTGCTACATCAACATTACAAAAAAAATAACTATACTTATTATGTTTTTAGAATATTGTTGTTAGAATAATAATTCTAGTAGACTCTGCAGCCAAGGATATTGTCGGTGTTTTGACCACCGGCACAGTAAAATTTACATAATCGGAGAGGGATTAGTGCGCTCTTCATATTCGAGGTGGACTAGCCTAAAAAGACTCGAAAGTTAACCTGGTCCGGGCCGCCACAGAGGCGTAATACACTATATCCAGAGAGAGAGTGAGTGTATCATATAAGCTCGTAACAAGGTTACAATGGCGGAAGGGCTCTTGCTCAGGAAAGAACCCTGACGCTCGTGAGTGGTGTGTGTATGAGTACTTGCACTGAACTTAACTTGTTGACTAACGTCTTTGGTACCTCTTTATATAGGAGTTGGACCGAGGTTACATGGCTTTGCCTACAGAACTGGGCGGCTCCCTGATGGGTGGGGCCGCGATCTTTTGGCGCCCGCTGGCGCTGAAGCAGACGGTCGGTGTCCTTCGATCATCCTTCCGTCTATCATCGGAGGACAAAGGCGGCTTTATCGTTTGGCTTTACCGCCCGGCAGCCAGCTTTATCCTTCGTCGGAATGCTTTACCTCCTTCTTTATTGCTTTACCGTCTTGTCTAATTGCTTTACCATCTTCTGAGCAGCTTTATCTTCTTTCGTACGTCGTCAGAAATCTCTGTGCCTGTTAGATACTAAAGTCTTGTCGTCGTACGGCCCTGACCCTGGCGTGGTCGGATGTAAGCTTCATGACCTTTGAAGCATTGGAAACTCTAAAGGTATAAATGTTTTGGTGATTGAGTGAAAACCATGAACTAACTTGTTTGATGTAGGATCAACATATGATTATCTCAAGAATCACAAGTTGGCTTCCTCGAGGACGATCGACGACTCATATGGTGATTGAACTCTTGATAGAACGTCGCGGTTTAAGGTAGATCAAGGCTAAGAATGAGGTAGAGCCAAGTATGACTTAGTGTAGGCTTTGAGTTCATAGGAGAAACCGGTACTATTAAGAGGGGTTAAGTCATTTCTCTATGGTCACATGAGTGTTAGGGTGTTTGGATGCTTTAGGAGTCTCCAATGGCACTAAGGTGACAAAGCACAAGTTGAGAAAACAAGTGAAGGGAGTTAGAAACAAGATGAAAGTGAAGAATCCAAGTTTTAGTTTCGAAATAGGTCACCGAACAGTCCTTTGACTATAAGTTTCAGCATTTCTAGAGAAGGCAAAATCGATTGTTTCAATGGATAAAATGGTCACCGAACAGTCCGTGACTATAGAGGATGCAGATTCCAGAGAGGAGTTTTTAGTTGAAGAAATGGACACCAGACAATCCGGCGAGGTCATCGAACAGTTCGGTGACAATGAAAGCTGCAGGTTCCAAAGAAAGTTGCAAGCGACTGGATAATCGAAGGAGTTGGTCGCCGGACAGTTCGGTGAGGTCACTGGACAGTCCGGTGACTAGAAGAAGATAGAGTCCAGATAGGATATTCTTGGAGTCTAAGACGAAGGTAGTCACCGGACAGTCCGGTGGTCAAATCACCGGACAGTCCGGTGACTGAAAAAAGAATTCAGCTTTTTGACAACGGCTATAAACGACTATTATGGAGTTGGTAGCGTATATATAACCATGTGTCAGCCCAATAAAAGATGTCCAACGATCAGAAGAATTGAGAGAACATCTTGTGAGAGCCAAGGGCCACCAAGGAGAGCACAAGCGGAAGATTGGAAGATCTTTAATGCTAACGGGAGAGTAACTAGAGCATCCACGCATTCCTAAAGCTTGTGAGGCTAGAGAGGAGTGATAAGACTTGTTATTCTTGGTCTATGGCAGCTTAGACCGGTTAGGAGTCGGTGGTTGAGCTTCCGTGGCGTTTGTGGAAGACATCACAAGTTTGTGAGCGGTTTCGGATCTTTCGCTTGAAATGGACACTAAGAGTGAGCGTCCGAGCCTTGAAGGCTTGCTCTAGCGCTTGGCTATTGTGTGCGACAGTCAAACCGCCGGTGACTTCACTCCGGGAGTGAAGTGTACCCTTGTGAGCATCGTTTCGGAAACGACGGAAGGGACCAGAACTCTGACGGAGTGGTCCAACGAGGAGTAGGGGAAGGCGCCATCCTTTCGAGACCTCGAAAAAAAATCTTGAGCCTCTCTTCTCTCTTTACTACTTGTCATTTGTCTTCCGCTCTTCTTTTATTCATGCAAGTAGTATTGATAGGTTGCTTCTAGTTCACTCATGGTGGTTCTCATGCTAGTGTGTCTAGTTTGACTACTTTCATATCATAACTAGCATGTGTAGGAGTTGCTTGATGCCTTGCTTAGCTTCTAGATAGTTTACCTTGTTTGCTATCCTTTGTCTAGCTACCTCTTAGCCCCATTCTTGGTTTATCTCTCTAGACTAGGTTGCTGTTCTTGTTTATTCTTAGACTAGCTCTTAGTGTTCTTCATTGATAGCCTCTAGCATATTAGGTTGTTTCTTGAGTGTTATCTTATATCTAGTTTGATAGGAATTGAGTGCTAGCTCCCTAATTGGCGGTAAGTTGAATAAAAGTTAGAATTAGTGAGTGCCCGATTCAACCCTCCCTTCTCGGTCATTTGATCCTTACATCGGGCCAGCAGCTCCGAGCGAGTTCGGTTGTTGGGGACCAGGCGATGTCCTCGGGCAGCCTCGACCGCAGGGGTCGGGCTATCTCTCCGGCTCGTGACGCGGTGAAGTCCTTCGTGGGCTGTGAATTGGGCCGTGAGCCGCAATTCGTAGCTAGGCTTTTGTATTCATGCTAGGCCTTTAGTTACTCGGGGTACATAATCCTGACAGATATATAGCAATATTTCTGGGGGCTCCTCTATAGCCTTGTATGATCTTTACAAATTTATTCAGCCACAACCTCCATCCTTATGAATATAAGCTCAAGTGTTGCAGTCTTGTCTTGGCTACTGCTCATCAAGGCTTGACTTACTGTTTGATGTGGTACAATTGGTCCAATCAGTTTGATGAAAATTGATAAACCAACGGTACAAATCCAAAAATCAAAATTTGAATAAATTTAGTCGAAATGCTACAATAAATCGGTTGATTTCTCTGATTTACCACTCGGTTTCACCTGCGAAACTTTACTGGTTTCACCGTTCTGAGATTCCAATTTCAGAACCCCTTGGTTTACCAGTTTTTGAATTTTTCAAACAGATCAGCTGGTGAAACCAAGTCGGACCAATTTCACCGAAAACAATGAAAACTAGCGGTTTTGTAAACCACGCTGCTCTCATGGACAAACACAACAAAAAAAAAACTTAAAGTGAAAGAAGCATAAAATTGAAGGGGACAATTAAAACTGTGAAGGCAACCAAAAAAAAAACTACGATGAGATCGTGTTTTACCTCTTCTTTAGCTGCACCTTCAGTCAGCAATGCTAGAAATAAACGGGGCAAACTAAAATTATGCAGCCAATTTCTTTAACATGATGAGAAATCAAAATTCACTTTCCAAAGCAAGTTCTTCATGAAAATCTTTTTTTTTTGGTCTCTGCCTCTCAAATATAGAAAGAAAGTAACAACAAGATTTCAAAAGGGCCAACATTTAGTTCACTTCTCAAAACAATTGTTGTTCAAAATATACTAAATTGATTATTGCAACGATAATAACAATTGAAGAAATGGGTTGATAGTAATATTGTTGTTCATAATGATTGCCATTAATCGTACATAGACGGTATTCGAATGGTATATTCTTTTTCTGACAGTAAAAACAACTGTTCAAAAGTAAAATGAAAAAACCGCTGTAGACAATCGAGCCGCGTGAATAGGGTCCACAGCACCAGCCGCGTAAACTCCCCCCTCCCACTTCACCAGGACCCTCGCGACCCTTCCATGTTCAAGCCAATCTCTAATTAGATTTGAAGAATCTTACAAAAGCAACTCTATAAGACGATCAAACGGATAAGCTTCTGGTGGCTTATAGGTGAATCCAGCATCTCGCATACGTATTTGGAGATTGTTGTTCACATATACCAACTTATGTAATTTAGCATGAGATAGTCTGTTGCTCACCATTGTGTGGACCAATGCGAATGTACTCCAATTATACTCGCATCCACTAGATAATGCGCACTGTGACACTAGACGCAAAGCAAGTTTTTGAAGATTTGGTATGTCACCACCAAACATCCGCCAGCATTGAGCAGATGAAGTATTCTGATCCACTGCCATCCTGCTTGCCAAATCAGTGGCGAATGCACCTTGTTTTCTTCTCCAAATTTCCGCCTCCTTCAGGGCCTGAACACACATGTCGGTGGATGCCATACGTGAAAATGTACCCCGAAGATCATTCAACATATTTGGATCAACCCGTATGCATAGTGTGCTCTTGGGTTCAACACTCCAACTGCACATATAACAATAATTAGATATATATAGGAATAATTACTGAAATAATATAGTACTTATATTGGTAAATACATTTTACCTGGATTCATAAATGTTTCATTGCAATCATCATGCATCCGATGATTGATAACCTCTATGTACCTCTCCAACTCTCCCTCATCATTGTGAAAAAGAGCTTCTTAATGTCTTCCTCGTTGGCATCAAGATATGTTCCATCTATTTCCCTATCAGTTGGGCTAAACACGCCCTCATCTGCAAATATAATGAAACATGAGATACATATGTGGAAACATACTGTAAACTTAATGAAATAAATAAAAGTAGTATACCCCATCTCTGTGTCCCCTTGATTACGCTAATGAAGTACGGATTATCCGTCTTCCTACCAACGATGGCTTCGGTGTGAAAGAATTTGAACCATACTTTTCTAATTGCGGACTTTGCTAGCTTGCTCTTTGCTGTTTATGGACCTGTATCTATCCTAGTTTGAACCCATTCCTTGCCACTTGACTTCTGTGACATTGACATTCTCATCATTCCAAACAATTCAAACCCACCACCACCTTAAGAGGAACCACCACCACCTTAAGAGAAACCACCTGCACCTTGCGAGGAACCACCAGCACATTGTTCGAACTGACCACCATACATAAGCTGCCGATGCTGGAATTTCTCCTCCTCTCTAGATAGCCTCATGGCAGCCTGCAGATCCTCGTCATCCTCCTCATTCACATTGCTCTCACCTGCAAACTGCTGCTGTCTCAGGGCCTGTCTAGCTCGGTCCTTCCTCCGCTCGGCGGTCCTATGAAGCTCCTGACGGAAATAGTCCTGCACCTCCATAGGAACATGAGGACAACCCACCACATTGTCACCACGGTGTGCGAAATGATGTTTTGTAACATCTCGGATTTTAAAATGCTCCACCATGTAATTCCTCTTCCTGATGGCGATTCAAAGTTTTGAATTCGTGTCAGCTCAAATCCAAGTGAATCAAGCCATGGTTGCTAAAATGAAACATGTTCCTAATCACTTAGTTGGCTCTTCACAAATTTCCATAAGGTTTCGAGATCTAGAAGTGTATATTTGAGAATAATCAAATAGAGATGCTGACAAATTGGTTAACTCCTGAATCTGTGGTAGTTTAACCCGGTTCAGATGAAAATAAAGATCACTTCCAGATCTTTTCATCACCATCATTTTATCAAAATGTCATCTACGAATCTTGTACTTCGATCTTACCAAATTTGAGGTTCATTGGAGGACTATATGTATTTCTTTCAAACCATAGAAAATTGTAAACTGTTAAGGTTTCAGCAGTAGGAAAATCATCTCCATGTCTGTTAACTGTTCTCAAATTTTAATATCTTCTAATTCAATTTGATTCATCCTATTCATTAGGGTTATAGAGAACACCTTGATCTACCTTTGTGCCAAATTTGGAGCCATTTGACCCTGTTAATTATTTTCAAATTGATGCATAACATCTCTAATCGATCATTTTCAGCCAAAAATTTTTATATTAAATTCTGTGAGAAATTTAGACTTGACTCTTTAATAGTCATGCTCTCTTCTACTTCCAGAAAAATCGGCAGAAATGTACGAGTTTTGAAATGCCGATTTTTATTTTTCTTCCGAGTTTCACCTTGTGAGCCAGACTAGTCCGGCCATCCCGACAAGTCCAGACTTCGGGGACGTGTCTTCTCCTCCGGAGCACCCCACCAACGCCACGCACCCTCGCATCGATTCCCATCCATTCCATGCAAGTAGACACACGTCTCGTGGCTTAGAGCGCGCTGGAACGAGTGAAGAAACCCCCCCCCCACCGGCTTCCTCTCTCTCTTGGCTCCTCCTCCTGTCCCTGCCTCTCCCCAACAAAGAAGGCTCCATTGGCGCACCTCCGAGCTTCGAACTCATTTCTCCTCCATCATCCACGCCCTAGCCCGTGTGAGTCTCAAAAACAGTTCACCAAGGACTCCTCTAGCCCCTCCAAAGCCCCATTGGACCATCCATGGAGCGAGCTTCGCGAATCTAGAGGTTCTTCTAAGAATCGCGCCATCGTGGTCATCCCCGCCTCCTTTTCGATATCTCCCACCACGGTGAGCCATTCTTCGATTCTTTGCATACATGAATGCTCCATGGTGTGAAACATGTGGTTGACAAGTTTTCTTGGCCTTTCTTCCACCGAGGTTCAAGCTATTTGCTTCTTCCCCAACACTGATCAACAATGGAACCCGATCTCAATGTTGAGTCGTTGGTTTGAAGCATGTTCCTCCTCAGGAACCTCGACACCGCTCCTGCACACTACTAGGTAAAGCTTCTAGTGTTGATTCTTGAGGTTTTTGTTGGTCACATTGGGTTAAGCACCTCGTCAAACCTCGGCTACGTCACCGAAGACCGGACAAGTCCGACCTCCCCCTTTGGGACACCTCTCTGGAGTCCGACCGAGCCGAGCTTGCAGCTCTCTGGAGTCCAAACGACGGCCGGATATGTCCATGGGCGGACAAGTCCGCCCTAGTCCGGACTAGTCCGAGCCCATTTTTCAAAAAAAGTTAAAAACTTGTAAACTGCATAACAAATTGTAGAAAATTCATAAAAATGTGAAATTAATTTTTCTAGAACCCTCTTGACTTGCTCTACAGCCTGGTTCAAATTTCTCAAAATCATGATAAATTTGTTTATACAAATTTAGGGAACCAAAACAAAAATGAATTCATATCTTTAATTCTATGCATGCAAAAATTATGAAATTTGATATGCATATGCATCATTGCATATAGTAAGTGCTTAAAAAGTTTCATTCTAGAACCGTGCATATTTTGTCCTGAATTTCATTTTTATTTCTTCTAATTTTTCAATTTTAATAATTTATTAATGCATGCTTAAGCCTCAAGTTTTGGCCCAAAAATAATTTTCAATGTAGTTCACCTATAATAAATTGAATTAGTTTAAAAGATCATGCTTAGCATGTTTTATTGAATTATCAAGTAGGTTCTTGCATGTTTAGGAAATATAATCGAATTAATTAACCTTCTTAATATCTCATGTTTGCATGAACAAGGTTAAAGCCAATTTGGTTAATACTTATTTACACTCCACTGATACGATACTAAATCATCAAGTTACCTTAATACCATGCACATTTCCTTAACAATGTTCACACACCCTAGTAATTAGCTAATTTCTTCCATTAATTCTCAAATGGAATATTCCAAATAAAAATAATTAGATAAATTTGCATCGCATTTCTTTACATCACCATGGCATCCGTATCTTAAGTTCTTTACAAATTCTTATCATTCTTGTTTGATGTTCTATTCTATTTCATTCATATGCATTTTGCATTCATTTAGGAAATGCCGAAGAGTATGCAAAGGCGACTGGTGCCAGTGCTGAGGACACCGCTGTTGGAATTTAACCTTATTCTTGAGAATGCTAACATTGTTCAAACCCAAGGCAAGACCCGGTGCATCCAACCCCTTTTGAAATGTTTTCCTTTTACTCACTGTAGCTTACAGTTGGTATTGTTTGTGCATTAAGTTATAGGAGTTGAATGAACACCATATTTTCATTAGGTATCCTATGGGGTTGAAACCTTATATTTGTTGCGATCACTTGCTTATATGCTATGCTTAAATATTGAGTCATCGGTAAAAGTCGAGTGGTTGGAATCCGCTCGCGAGCTATAGGGATGGTCTCACTTTGGATTGGGTTGCTGTTATCATCATAATAAAAGTTAATTGAGATAGGACCGAGAATGGTCAAGAGAAGCAAGATATGGCTCTTGTGTGCATTAGCTCGGTCTGAGTGGTTAAGGACCGATCGAGTGTTGTTCTGTTAAGCAAGTTTGAACAATGTCGATTACATATTGGATATTTGGGACCGAGAAAACCGACGTAGCTCAATTAATGTAGTGGTTGTGCGGTCCTCCACCCCTCTTCTGGAGATGATAGAAGGGAGTGCACGGGCTAACCACGGATAGCCTGATGTGTGGTATCGCATGGAGGACGTGTACTCGGGAGGAGTGAGAACCAGATCAGCCCTTTGTTGTTGTTGGGAAAGGTTGTCGTACGTGACTCTCAGAGAGCGCGTACATCGTGTAATTCAGGTTTCTCTTACAGGATGTAAATTGATTCGAGTCGCTGCTACTCACAGTAACGAGTACCACTTGTTCACTGCGTCACATCGTAATAAGAAGATGGAATGATAATGAATATTGCAGATTGTGTTAATTATCTCTTTGTATTGCAACTATGATTGCTTTAGAGTTATTGGCAAACAATGTTTACACTATATTCTACACCCATTTAACTTGGCTAAAATATGAAAGAAGGATCAACTATTAGTACTATATTTGCAATGTAACCCTCCCAATTATAAGCCTTGCATACTTAGGAGTCGGCTTTAAGAAGCCAGTTTTGACGGATAAGCCTTGCTAAGCATTAGTTGCTCAGAGTTTGTTGTTCTCTATTTTTTTGCAGGTAATCTTGTGGTTGCGAAGGATGAGGCACGGGCTGATGTGCTTTATTATAGGAGAATTGACGCAAGTTAGGTTATTGCCTTCGCTACACTTTTCAACCTCTTGTAAAAAATCAAGTAAGAACTAAAGGTTGAAATAACTCTAAATTGACTTGTAAAATATTTTCATGTATGTCTATGTTGTACTATTTGGTCTCATGTTCATCATGTGACACTCGAGATCGATCCTGCACGACGAATCACTCTCGTTTTGGGTGGTTCTGTCACATGTTTGAATCATGTAGCACCACTCTATTTTTCACGCTCTTGCAATATTTGTAACGGAACCTAGAGTACAGGTTCTCTCCGTGTTTACACACCGAATTTGAATCCGCCATTACTACATTGAACAAAACTATGCAAATAAGCAACTATGTCTCAAAGTTTCAAAGAAATCGATAAAATTTCACAAAAATCGACCGTAAATAACAAACTCACCTTCTGTACTCGAAAACCGAGTAAATCGATCAGCTAACCGCCTCTATTGATCGCTAGCCGCTTTTACAGGGTGGTTAGCCGAACAGGCCGGCTTCTTCGCTGCCGCAACCGGCTAGCCGCCCTATCTGCTAGGCTAGCCACGCGTAGCGGCCGGCTTTTCGCTCAACCGCGCGCACAGGGGCCCACCTAGCCGCTTGAGCCGCCCGCCGCTCGAAACCGTCGGCTTTCACTGTGGCAAGGGCATACGGCGGCCTAGATCTGCGGAGGCGCGGGAGAGCTCGTGGACACGGCTAGAGACGGTCACGGGCGTGTTTGTGAGGTTCTGGACTCATGGCATGCCATAAGCTCCCTTTTATTTTGTTACATATTTTTTTGATCTATAAATCGTCATATTTTCAAAAATGGATTTGACCATAATGTTGCATTTTTCTTCTAGTATTTTTATATATTTTTAATTTCAAAATCCGTGAAATTTTCAAAATTCAAAAAAAAATTGAAAACGAAAACGGATCAATCGGCCGGTTTTCGCGGTTTTTGGTAAACCGGTGCGGTCCGATTTAGACTGTTGACCGGTTTTTGGTTTATTAAATTCAAAAACAATTAAAATTTTGAAAATCTGAAAACCGTCAAAACGGCTGGTAAACCCGTCAAACCGGCCGGTCAAAAAAAAAAACCATTGAAAAACTTCTCGAGTCGATTTGATTTCAAATTTTCAAATGATAAAACAGAAAAATGGATCGGTAAACGAAAAAACCAGCTGATAAACCGGTAAAACCACCTGATTTTCTCTAAAAATTTTGATTAAATTTTGATTTTCAAATTTACCCGATTTGATTTTTGTGGTTTAGTGTAGCACTTTTTCCGGTTTCCAAGCAAAAACGGTGACTGAAACGTTGGCGACGACACCTATCTCATTCTGCCCCTTCAATCCCTTCGAAAATCCGCAGCAAATCTCAGCCTCCAATTCCCGTCATGTCGCCGGCGTCATCTCCGCCCTCTCTCCTCTCCTCCCCGCTCCCTTCCCCCGCCACCCTCTTCTCCAAGAAGCCGCCGCCGCCGTCCCTCCGCACCGTCTCCGCCGCGAGGCGCGCGGTCCGGGTGGTGGCCGCTGCGTCGGCGGCTGCCGGCCCAGTGTCC
>BCLF01000089.1:144809-161610 GCA_001602275.1 Zoysia japonica | reverse complement strand
AGCGGCTGCACGGCCAGCGCGTTGCCGAGGAGCAGCGCGGCGGCGAGGCCCGCGGTGAGGACGAGCAGCGGCAGGAAGACGCCGCGGTTCCGCGCCGGGACGGCCGCGCCGTGGCCGAGGAACGCGAAGAAGCCCGGCGACTGACGTCGCGCCGCCGCGTCGTTCATGGCCGGCTGGCTGGTCGGAACCGAGCCGAGATGTCGCGTGGAGGTGGAGGAGAGAACAGAGGGTGGCGTGGCCGGCGAGATGGGGCGTCGTGCGCTCGCGGTAACTGGTTTGGAACGGCGCGGCGCGGCGAGTTTATAAGCGCGGCTTTTGACTTTGGACCGGGAACGGAGAACGGAGAATAAGCAGCGCAAGTTGGTGAGGACTTGGACGGAAGGTTCTTCGGATGTGATGGATCGGAGAGGACGGGAGATCACGAAGTGATCCAGCGACGCACATGGTTTCTCCTCCGCGATGCAACCAACGGATGGTGGTCTGGGAGAAGGAATAAGAATCCATCATTTTGGCCATTGTGCTTGCTTAACTGAACAAATTAGTTGCAGGTGTTCAAAAATTTTGCCGGACACAACAAAGAACTTACTTTATTTTTAAATCGTTGTGGTCGGCAACGTATGAACAGAACTACAGGTACAACCAAGAAACAGAATGCACTACGCAGTGGATTAATTCGTCCATTGTCATCTCTTAATACTATTGTACAATGTTTCCTTCACTCAACATGTCTACTCTATTTCATCAGGAATGACGGTTGATGAGAAGAATGCTGGACTAACCCATCCTCGAGACCTTTTACAACACAGCAAAGCGCAGCGTGCTGATTCTTTAAACAACTGTGAGATGTAGCTCAGTCAGGAGAACACTTTTGTGTCTGGCGCCATGCTTACATCCACAGCGCAAACATCTACTGCAACTGTGCTACATAATCCTTCGAGATTGTTCTCCAACCGAGCACTCTCACCGCGCTGCAGCTGATTGCCCCGAGGGTCAATCTTCTGACTTGTGCCTAGTTACTGGTTTGTTTTACTCCAGTGCCTCACACAGTGATACATGTACAAAAGCAGAATGCTAGTCTTGGCGACATGGCAGCTAGCTATTTGGAAAGAAAGAAAGAAACCTCTGTTCATCGGTGACCCACACAGGAACCCACTAGAGGATTTGGCTGCTTCCTGAGATTACCTTCTACCAGGCTACAAGGTTTATAAGGGGCAATGGATGCTGTGATGCATTGGATGTCTATATGAGCCAGCTGCAGGATCATCCACTATATATTTGCCATTTACTCATGCAGTCCTGTCCTTCCTTCGTGAGTTTCCTTTCATGATTTCTTGCTTTTAGTCTCCTTTCGTGTGAACTATGGTCATGCAATGTTAAGGGGAAAGGAGCAAAACCATTATTAGTATTAAGTGTTATACAAGTGGGTTGCCGTGCAAATCTTTCTAGTATTTACCATAGAATTTCCATGAAGCTTATGTTAGACATGTGTGTGCATATACTTTGGCAGAAAAAAAAAACATGGCATATGTAGTAACTAAACCTAGAATTACATCGTAATGAAGCAAATTAGAAACCTCTTTTGCTAAAGATTTACAAAAATTGAAGATTAAAATCACGTCAATTATACGTTGTAGATGATGTATAGGTACACAGCATAAGCGATCAAGATATGCCTGTGCGATCGTTTCGGAGTGACAATGAAAAAATTGTGTTGAAAGATGAGTGGCCGAATTGAATAGCACAATTAAGCAAGTGACCAACTGCAGAACAGAAGGCGGCAAGTCCGATGCACTAAGACCCTGTTTTTTTCCTCTGTGGATTATATAATCTAGATTATAATCTTAAAATTATATAATTTTGATTATAATCTAGATCTGTCTGTGTGACAATTCAAATTATTAGATATAACACATTATTTCTTTTGCATGTCTTCAAAAGTTTTTCTGGAGAACCTTCTCTATTTTAAAATTGTTGTCGTCAGCTAATTATAAATAGAACTACAAGTAGAATTGAGAAACAGAGGACACCATGGAGTGGATTATTTCGTTATCATCTCTTAATAATAGTCCATAGTGTTTCCTCTGCACAACATGCTTCCTCTGTATCATCAGGAATGACCGATGATGAGAACCATGCTGGGCCAATCTATCCTCGAGGCCTTTTGCAACACAACAGAGCTCAACATTGTTCTTGAAACAACTGTAAGCTGCTGGTGCAAATCAGTCAGGAGAATAACAAGTTGTGTCTGGCATCATGCTTTTATCGTTGGCAAGGACACTTCTGTTAGGTAAACTGAAAATGTATTTGCAGAGGGCCAATAACCTCATATAAATAGGTACATGTGGTGGTACAATATATACAGATAAATACAATAAAAAATAAATAAAATAACTAACTTTAGTAAATCCAGATAACTAACTCTAGTCTATCAATACCTCCAACAACTTCAACCTGTACCGGAACTGTGCTACATAATCCTCCGAGATTTTTCTCCGACCTAGCACTTTGGTGTCATTTCAGTTGACACTAAGTTGAGCCCACTTACAGGTTTGTTTTACTCCAATGCCTCACCAGTGGCTTCTAGAAAGCAGATTGCTACTCTTGGCGTCATGGCAGCAAGCTATATGGGAAGAAAGAAACCCCCGGTCATCGGTGAACCCACACAGGAACCCACGAGAACTTGGTGGCCTCTAGAGACTACCTACCAGGCTATAAGATTTGTCAAGGGACAAAGGATGCTGTGATGCACTGATGTTTATATGAACCAACAAGATCATCCACTTTTTGCTATTTACTCATGCAGCCCTATCCTTCATTCATGAGTTTTGTTTCCAGATCTGCTTGCAAGCATGGAGAGTAGCTCTTAAGTAGAGAAGAGAACCAATTCTGTTAGCTATGTTGGTTCAATTCCACCTGTTGTATAGCTGCATTGTCCGAACAATTCATGTATTTTTTTCACTTCCACCCCTTGTACCCCAACCAGGGGCGGAGCGAGCAAATGAGGGCAACGGGGTCACTTAGTTTGATTAACGAGGTCAATTCATTTGTTAAGCTTCGTTATACAGTAATTTTTCATTGATTTCACCGGCAACCATGGGGGTCACCTCACCCCAATGCCTCCATGTTAGCTCCGCCCCTGACCCCAACTCAGACTAGAATAGTAAGAAGGATCTTAAAAAAACTTCAGGACAATGTGATAAATAAGATAAATATTACTACCTCCCTCTGTACTAAAAAATAAGTATTTTTTATGTTTGATCAAAGTTAAACTTTTTTATTTTTTACCATTAATAATAAAGGATTAATTTGGTGGATGCTATTACAATTTTTCAGAATTTGAAAAATTGTAATGGCATGTATCTAACTAGCCCAATAATAAATAATTCGCAGTGTTTTATTCGTATGTAAATCATGTTACTAGATTCATTGTAAAATAAATTTTTATAGTATATAACTCTTTATACTAGAAATTGTTTATTTTTCTAGATATTGTTAGTCAAAGTTAAATGCATTTGACTTAGAAATAATTTCATTTCGAGATGGAGGGAGTAACATTCTGTTTTCGCATATTTTACTGCTTGTATAACGCATTGTAATGACATTGTGCAACTCAGATGGCAAAAAAAAAGGGAGAATATTCTAATGAAAAAAAAAATTCTTGCTCGCTAGGGACTAGCGCTGGCTACATATTTTATCTGGGGAGTTGGTGTTGCTCTGAATGTATATTTAAACAAGATAAAACAGAATCACCCATTTTTTGCTTTCTACTCATGCATTTGTATCATTTCTCGATGAGTCGTGCTTCCAACTCTTCTTTGAAAGGATGAAGGGTACCTCTCAAATCTAAAGAACAGTTACCAAGCGCATCTTCTCTCTTGATTCTACTGTGTCAGGGTATCGTGGCATAGCCACGCAATCAAACATTTTTCGAGAAACATTTGTACACAGCACTTGCATACCAAGTTGATTTGATTAGCATGGATGAAGGGTCTATAAAATATGTATATAAAAATAGTTAATTATTAGCCATTTACTTTTATATGGTGTCGTGATCATGTAAAAAATAGAAAAATTGGTTATGTAACATCGAAGATCACGCATTTTGAAATATACCATAAAATTTTTAAGTTCATTTTAATATCAATAACAGAATCTCCGTTTAGAAATAGGGCATTCTGTCACTTTTTCCATCCATCCGGCTAACTCTCCGTCTCATCGCGCTCTTCACTAGCTGTTGCTGTTGAGCTGCTACCATGCCTTGACGGCGCCGCCTGTCGTCGTCGCACCACCATCGATGCTGCTCCGTGCCGGCCACTCGTCGGAGCACATCAGGGGCTCTGCCGGGTTACATCAGCCCCCTAAGACTATGCGCCATGTAGTACTGCTCGGCCGCGTCGCCGCCGCGGGATGCTGCCACATCATGCGTGCGAGTCGCCCTTGGTCGCCCCGCACCGCGGGTCCAGCCGGAGGGCCTAATTCCACCAAGCTTCATTTATGCTGTCCGCACCACTCAAATGCCCCAAAACTGAATCTTGTCGCACACAGGTATGGGAATTGAATCAAGAATCTAAGAACCGGGGCAGATTTGTAGAGTTCCACGGAGTCCCAGAACTGAAGAATCAGTGGGAAACAGGACGGGGAAAAGAATGAAGCAAGCTGATGGACCATCCTAAGAAGCCAAATTTGAGAAGGAGCACAGAAATTTTAGATAACCTGGATCGGGGAAAGAGATGAACAGAGAAAAGGTGAAATGTTCTTTAGAATTTGGGAGCGGGAAGATGCAGATGTGGTGATGAGGGGGGGAAGAAGCAAATGGCGGACATCGCTCATGCCGTGTAGTCCTTGCATCTTAAAGTCCGGTGGCAGACGCGGTTGGCAAGCACCATCGAGGCATGGTCGCAAGCTTAGCCGCAGCCGCTGGTGAAGAAGAAGACGAGATGACGGAGCTCACGATGGAATAGATGGAAAATGCGACGGAGTGCTATATTTCTAAATGGAGAATTTTTCAATGGTATTGAAGTGAACTTGAAAGATTTTATGGTATATTTTTAAATCTGTGATCTTTCGGTGTTGCAAACCCAATTCTCTCAAAAAAATTGATTTGTAATTTTTTTTGTCAAGTCTGCTTGGTTTTGTACTATTAAGACGGCAAGAAAATAAAAAAATTTCAGTGAAAAGACTATAGTTATACTTATGGGCCGACATGCACCATCATGTTCCTCGATCCCACTTCGGCATTGTGCCCATGGGCCACCGTGCTCGCATGGGCTAAACAGGCCAGCATGATAGATATTATTTTTGGGTATTGTACCATGGGCTGAACATGAATAATAACATTGAACTCTTTCCTGGTTCCTTGCTTTTTAGTCTTCTTTTGTGTGCAATGTTAAGCGGAAAGGAGCAAAACTACCATGCTGAGCTGATGCTAGTGTATATGTGCATTCTCTCAAGTGACAATTAGATAAAGTGTTATACAAGTGGGTTGCCGCCGTGCAAATATTTTTAAGTATTTACATAGAGGTTCAAGAAAAAGTATTTACCAATAGAATTTCCTTGAAGCTTTTGTTAAACATGTGTGTGCATAAACTGTTTGCAGGGAAAAAGAAACATGACGTACGTAGTACTCCCTTCGTCCCACTGTAAGTGAGGTTTTTGATTATTTGAAATAAACCTTTGACTATTTGTCTTATTAAAAAAATTTATGAAAATATTATTTATTTTATTGTGAAATAATTTATTATTAAAAGTACTTTAAGCTTGACTTATTTATTTTTTTATTTTTGTAATTTTTTTGAATAAGACGAATGGTCAAAGGTTAATTTTAAAAAGTCAAAAACATCACTTATAGTGGGACGGAGGGAGTAACTAAAAACTAACATTACATGGTAATGAAGCAAATTAGATATCTCTGTTGCTAAGTTTTACAAAAACAACGCAGATTAAAATTAGGTCAATCATACTTTACAAATGCTATATAGGTACATAAACTGTTTGCAGGGAAAAAGAAACATGACGTACGTAGTACTCCCTTCGTCCCACTGTAAGTGAGGTTTTTGATTATTTGAAATAAACCTTTGACTATTTGTCTTATTCAAAAAATTTGTGAAAATATTATTTATTTTATTGTGAAATAATTTATTATTAAAAGTACTTTAAGCTTGACTTATTTATTTTTTTATTTTTGTAATTTTTTTAATAAGACGAATGGTCAAAAGTTAATTTTAAAAAGTCAAAAACATCACTTATAGTGGGACGGAGGGAGTAACTAAAAACTAACATTACATGGTAATGAAGCAAATTAGATATCTCTGTTGCTAAGTTTTACAAAAACAACGCAGATTAAAATTAGGTCAATCATACTTTATAAATGCTATATAGGTACATAGCATGAGAGGTCAGGAGATATGCCTGTGAGATCATTTTGAAGTGAAACTGAAAAAAATGTTGAAGATAAGTTGCCGAATTGAATAGCACAATTGAGCAAGAGACCAAGTGCAGAATAGGAGGCGACAAATCTGATGCAGTAAGTTTATATCGTGATGTCTTCCCTCCCCAAAGCCAGATGAAAGAAAAGATTTGGGGACTTGAAACGTTACATTCTTGATGATTTTACCATTTGTGTGAATAACGTACGAGACCATCTGTGTATATGATTTATGAGCCCAGTCACAAATTTCTGAAGCACATTGTTTCTACTGGCAAAAATCCAAAAGGGAGATTGGAAGGTATATTGCATGCCCAAGGACCAAACAAACCTGAAATATTCTTTTTCCTTAAGATCGAAACACTGCAGAAATCTTGAAAGTATCATATAGCATAATTTTCTCGTTAGTTTAGTAAGTCATAGCTCTTTCCATGTTTCGAATGGGTTACCCAAGGACAAATTCATGAAGCTGAGAAGAATCTCAAGTTTATGGAATCAATGATCAATGTGGTGACTCCTGGTATGTAATCTAATCGTAACCCACTTTATGAACATTTCTTCTTTTGCATATTTTTCCTAATATTTCAGTCTATGTTTTATGTAGTATTATTTTAGGCTTTGCCTCTTAGGCCTGTGCCTGAAATTATGTCGCACTGATTTGTTGATTAAGTAGTTTTTAATTAGTAATAGATTGTTCATGCTTGAAATGAAAAGTAAATGAATGGAATAAGTAGATATTACAGTAATGAAAAAAAATTCCTTTCATACAAAGTTTACAGTTTTTACTGTGACATAGCAAGAGCTAATTGACAAGACAGATTGTCTGCCAATAAATGACAATAATAATAATAATAATGAATTTAGGATCTTTGTCTACAATAAATTATATAAGATTAATGAATCAAACATTTGGGCAAGAGACAGCAGCAACAAATATCCAGAAAGTCTAGCATTCCTATGCTAGAGTAGACGTAGAGGTTCTTTGAATCTTTTGTGTATGTATGCTACTCGTTTGACTTTTAATGTATCTATTGCAATATCTCACTAGACATGTGGCACCAGGAATAATAAATCAAGGAAATGGTTTGTCAAATTGAAATTTTCAAAATTTAGTTCTCTGTACGAAAATATTAATCCTTAAAAGGTGGCAAACCCCATTCACTAGGTTTGAAATCCATTAGTGAACTAAGAACTTGGTCTGCTCCTTTGTGATACGAAACATCCAGCCTTGGATCTGGAACCATCACCACATTCCTGCAAGAAAAATTAGGGAATAAAAAGTGTAGAAATTTACACAACGGATAAAAAAATGATCTCTTACATTCCAGCAGTTTTAGCTGCTGCCACACCCAGAGGTGCATCTTCAAAGACCAAGCAATTAGCGGGTTCAACATTGTGCTGAAAAGGAAAATCCAGCGCAAATTGCATCAAGATAGAAAGATGTTACTCCATACAATTACCTAAAGAAACATTGGAAATACATTGGTTCGGTATAAAGTCAATATCCTACTACCTCAAATCTCCTCATAGCAGCAAGGAAAATATCAGGACATGGCTTGCCCGCTGTCACCACAGGATCGTCCCCAGTGACAACATGATGCATAAGGGAAAACATTTCCTGGTGGTTCCGTGTCTTCACTGCAAAGTGATGTTTATGGGTTCTGCAAGACCATATCAAACATACAGCCATCCATAAATACAGCCGTACTAAAGAAGACCACATAGATGATAACATGTAAAGAAATTACCCTGTCGCAACACATATTGGTATTCCATTTGCATGGAGGTGATGGATCAAGCGTAGCGCACCTGCAACAAATTTGTCAGTCTTTCATTCCACTTTTCTACAATCTCATTCTCCAAGTCCAAGACAGAGCACTATCTCGGTCAGCAATGCAGTTGTTCCAACAAAGTAGGAGTAACAAACAAGTGATCCTGGCGACGTTTTTCTCCTCACCTCACCTGGCATGGGATTGCAGGAGGGTAATAGTTCCTGGAGCATGACCTCGCGCTCCAGGAGGAACTCCTCCTCGGTGAGCAGGCCGTCGAGGCCGCACACCTCGAAGAAGATGCGGGTGGACTCGGCCGTGGTCTTGCCCATGGTCTTAGCCTTGATGGACCAGTCGAATGTCTTGCCGTACCTTGCCAGGATCTTCTCCTGCATCGCCGTGTACATCCCTTCCGTGTCTGCACCCGCACCATTCACACGTTCAGCGCAAACAAGAATGGACAACAGTAACTACCAGATTCAGATAAGTCGGAGAGCAATTTAAAGGAATCTGGATGATACTAGGCAGAACAGCAAGCGCAGGGAAGCACACAAACACATCTCGAACATGGAAAAACAAATTGAGGCGTGAGGAGGAAGGACCGCTGGTAGAAATGTTACCGAGGAGAAGACCGTCCATGTCGAAGATGACGTGCGTGATGGCGGCCCTGGGGAAGGGCGCCGGAACTGCCGCGGGCTTCCCGTCGTCGACGGCGGCGGCCGCAGCGGACCCCATTGGCGCGCGCAGGGAGCTAGCTGTAGGCGACGGAGAGAGATCTGATTCGTTGGAATCGAACTTCGGGTGGTGATGATTGGTCAGCGGCCATGAAAAAAATAGCAGACCAAATCATTTAATAAATAATATTTTAAAAAATTAATAGTGAAAATTAGAACAAAATATAACAGAATATAACAAACTATAATAATTAATTTGTAATAGCAGAGCTATTAAAAATCAGCTATATAACCGGCTATACCGACCCCGTTATTTGTTTCCTGGGTCAGCGCGCCTCCAGCAGGCAGAGGCAACGGCGCGGCTTTACAAGTCACCAGTAGGCAGTGGAGCCAAGCCGCTCGTTAGGATGACCACGTTATGGAGGCCTGTTTTTATTTTCACTGCTTATATGGTAAAACGGTCCAATGTCTCTGAACCCAGGCCACCATTCACATATTACAAGCCCAGCACTCTTAGGCTCTCTTTATTTAAGTTGGAGCTTTTGATTTTTTAAGCCTTCTTTGTTTGTTTGAGCTAGAGCTTTTGATCTTTTAAAAAAGCTAGCTGGTGGCTAATTAAAAAGCTGATTGGTGAAATTTAGATGTTGGTTTTTTAAATATATATTTAGTTTCTCTGCACAACTAGCTTTTCAGCCTTCTAAAAGTCAGCTTTTTTTGTTTGTTTCAGCCTCTCAGTTTTTAGTTTTTCAGCGTAAAAAACCAGCTAAAAAGGTAAAACAAAGAGTGCCTTAGTCTCTATTTAGCCCCCCATTTGGACGTAAAATTTTTACAGTAATCAATTCAATTTTATCGAAAAAATATAGAAATAGAGAAAATTACTCCATTTTAAATGGGACTTTAATAGATATTTTGGATGGAGCTTTATCTTTGATTATAAAGGATTAGGATTATGACCTAATCCCCTACTAAACACCACAAACGAAAATACTAGTTTATAACCCAAAACACCCATAATCCTAAATCATACCAAAACAGAGCAGTGTCGGAGGCAAGTAGACTGATTTTAGCACCGTAGCTAATCTACAGTACTCCAAGCCCGACAGTTTCCTCTTTTTGTGGCCCATCCTGCGCTCACATTGTAGCTCCACCGATGAAAGAGAGCCTTAGGCTTGTTTCTTTGGGCATATTCCTGATGAACCATACGAAAAGAGCAAATCCCTTGTGTCTTAAAAATAATGATTGTTGTCAGTTGCCAAATAAAATCCAACCACAACTTACTAACCTCCATTTACGAACACTTATTATTTTTAACCATTTTATATTTTTAAAAATACTTGGCACTACACACTTTTCAATAATTTATTTTCAATTTTACCTCTACGGGAGAGGCTTCTAAAAACTTCATTGCCGTAGTGATGGTAACACTATCTTACACTAAAGTTCCCATGCACAGGGTAGTTGTTGTCTTGTTAAAATCAGGGTTTTGAAACCGGTGATAGTATGATTTTATGCAGTAGCGAAAATCAGTCAGCTAATTGATTTTACTATAGTGTTAGGTCCGATAAATTTGGACCAGTCCGATTTCATCGATTTTCACCGGTTTTTGAAACCCTAATTACAATCTTCCCATGCCCCCTCCCCCCCCCCCCCCCCCACACCCACCCAAGGCTCGTAGTCTAGTGGCCGCGACCACTAGGCCAAGTTCACAAGCCCGCTTCGACTGCTTTCGAGCTAAACAACAATGTATCATAGAATTTAATTGATATTTTAAATTTTAAATCAATTTTTCTCTCAAACTAGAACTCATTTTTACAAACCATTTGAATCATCATATTCTTAAAAAATATTGAAAAATAATATCATATATGAATATAATTCTTTAAATTTTAAATTCTATATATTCCATTTAATGATTTAAATTTTCCAAAATTAAGATTCAGTTGCTCCTATAGTAAAAATAAATTATTCTACTGGTAAAATATGTTATTCAAGTAGTAAAATAAAACAGTTTAAAAAATATTTGAAAAGAAACAAAAAAAGTTACAAAATAAGAAAATAAAAAGGAAAAAGAAATAATAAAAAAATAGCCGAGCAGCTACAGGCGCGCGGGGTGAGGGGTATTTGTGCGGAGTTGCCTGTCCTCACCTACTCGAAGGCGAAGAGATTCCACAGGCAGCTGGACGACAGGGGTACGTTGCTGCTCTCGATGTCGAGGACGTGAATGTTCTTAAATTTTAGATCATTGCTTTATTTCCCAGTGTCTCATATTCCCTTGCTGGCTTCACTATTTTCTTTTGTTCTTCGCTCATCCTCTGAAGTCTTCTGTGTCCCTTCAGCTTTTTTCCCGCCCTTTTGCAACACTGCAACATGTACGACATGTTTAAGAGGAAAAGTTGTGGGTGAATCTGTAGAGCATAGTGCTCCTCTTATATACATAGATATGTGGATATGTGGAGAAGCCGTAGTAGATGCACCTAGAAATTTTCCTTTCAAGTTTCAACCCTAGAAGGAAGGTTGTTGTGAGCATTTACGTGGTAACATATTGCTCAGCGCATAATTAACTGCACTTGAGGGCCTCGTCTTTTGTATGCCCTCCTTTGCTGC
Organism: Zoysia japonica; assembly: GCA_001602275.1. Lineage (NCBI taxonomy): Eukaryota > Viridiplantae > Streptophyta > Magnoliopsida > Poales > Poaceae > Zoysia > Zoysia japonica. The sequence continues at coordinate 150,139 of BCLF01000089.1, read as the reverse complement.
ATGCACCTCATTTCTGGAACCCAACCCAAACCAAGGTTCCAGGGCAATCGCGGCGCCAGCTCTGCTGCACGCTTCGTCTCAACCCTCAACCGTCTGGAACATCGTGCATTACGTTCGTCTACACAAGCGTTCCTAACCATGGACAATGGCACGTGTAGATTTGGAAAAATGTCAGTGATCTACCGTGTAGATACTAGCTCGGGAAAGTGTGAGTACAGGTGTTCTCTGTTTGTGTAAAAAATTCTTAGCTGATGAAGACCAATCATTTTCGCAACGGCTGTAGTAAAGTTAACTTTGTGCAATCTGAGGTAGAAGGCGTCTCCTATCATCGAAATAGTTAAGGTATCACGTATGTCAAATCACATTACCTTGCTGTGATTAATTATGCACCATGCACCCGAGGTCCCCTGTTTAGCATATCATGTTGTACGTCATTGTACATCATGTGTGCATCGTTATTGTCATTGTTTGTGGACTAAAATAAACTTATAACAAAAAAAGATCTTTGCAACTTTGGGCTGAACTTGATTCCCGTGGTTGGCCTTGTCATCCGAGACTCCGAGCCGCCGCCTCCTTTGTTTTCATTGCCTCTGCTGTAGTGCTGTGCATGTATCATCAGTCGATTCTGGGTGCTTGTCATCGTTAGTGCTCATCGCCATGTTTACAGTATCGTCCATCACACAATATTTAATACAAAAGTGTTATGAAGCGTAGAGAGTTTATAAACGCTGAGAAAGTGGATCAATGCATATTGTGTTACTCATAGATACTACATAAATAGTTATGGGATGCCATTGTAGGCCGGTAACAAATTAATGCATCATGTTTGGTTTGATGCAAAAATGGTTGCGTTCCTCTCCGCGGAGTGACCCAATCCTGCAAACTGGCACGTGATTAACTCATCATATAGCGACTTGATGACAAAGGACATAATCCGATGATGCAAACCAAACAATGTGGCTAGCTATGGTTTTAGGATTGGATGACTGATTTGTTTCACGTACATCGTGAACCAAACACGCTTAGTTCGCTCCAATATTTTAGCTTCTGAGCTTGTAGAACATTTTGATCTTTAAATGTGCAATTATCCTTAGGGATACTAATTTATGTTTTCTAGACCCAAATTAAATGAGATGGCAAGTGAGAGGGGGCATTAAGGACTTGATGCCGCGACGACAAACAAAGGGGAAGAAAAAGGAATGCTGCTGTTGACATCCAAAATTTGCATTTAAGAAGATCGGAATTTGCATTTAAGAAGATCGGAAGTTCTGGTTTCTCGATTCGAACGCTTCGGTTTGGTAGATCGAATAAGGTAAAAAATATCAAAATCCTGTCCAATAATGATTATTTCGCAATAATTGTTTTTCAACATGTTTTTCAGGACGTGAAAAATATTTTCAAAGACTTTGACTAAATTCTACTAAAGAAAGAAATAAGTGCTTAAAAGGACATTAAGATGAAGCCAAATCCATAATTTTAATGCTCCATGACGTAGCCCTCATCGAGACAATCGAAACAGATATATGGATCGCCAAATTTGGAGATTGGACGAGTAAATTACGGACTTAACAAAAAAACGTCCGAGTCGCCACCGAAGTGTTCGGTACAGTATCGAAGTGTCCGGTAAGCCCTCTCTGGACGCAAAATTTTGCCCATCGGAGTCTCCGGCAATGTGTCGGAGTGTTCGATATCCGAAGTCTGTTTTTAGTAGTTTTTACACCAAATCGGAGCTAATTTGTTTTCTAATCAAAGAGATCTGTGGCTTCACGAGGTAAGACCACTCCACCTCTATATAAAGAGGCCTAAGGCCATTTGAGGACGTATCCCAATCGAACCTATCATTTACCTCTGCATTTTCGTTTTTCTCCAAACTTTAGTCCCCTTACTCGACCTTTGTGCTGTTCTTCCTTCGTTTCGGCGATGTTTGAAGGTGAAGGCGATCCGGCTGGCCTGATCGAGCTTGGATCATCCCTAAAACGATCCTCCTCCGACGGGGTCCCTCCTGAGCCAGGATTGTCTAGGTGCTGCCCCAAACCCAGCGTCGAAGAAACGTCGGTGTTCTCGCACACGGACGTGCGAGCGATGTGTTGGTCCGGGATCCATTTCGACGTCAACACACTTTTTGGCGACTCCGCTAGGGACGATTATTCGGTTTTCATCGTAGTAACCGAATTTTTCTAACCTAAGCTTTTCTCTAATTGATCCATCTTTGTGATTCGTCATCACCATCGCGTCTGGCCTCTTTGGGTCGATTGCATCTATTTGCGGTTGTTCTTATTATTGTTGCAGGTTTTAATCGTGAGAACAAAGAATAAAGAAGAAGGAATCAAGACTACCTTGTTGTTGCGGTTTGACCAAGTCAAATAGAGGCAAACACATGGCAAGTTATCCATACCGCTACGATCAACCCGAGGAAAAATTTGCAAATGAGATGTCAATGCTTAATAGTTTTGCAAATGCTACACATTCCTATATTGATATTACTAGACACAATGATGCGCATGGTGCTTCATTTAGCCATTATTCAAGTATGAATCCTAGTCATGCATCACTCTTGTTTCATAACGCATTTGCTGCAAGTTTTAGTGATACTAACAACACTCAATATGCACATACTTATACATCGGCAATGAAGCTATCTCATATGCCAATGAACATTCATCAAAGTCATGCCAACTTGATGAGTTCGGCCAACTTTTATGAAACACCACATACTAATAGTTCTATAAATGCCCAATATGGTGTTTTTTTTCAATGCATTGGCAACAATCGCACCATCGATGATAGCTTCATATAATATGCCGATACATGACACATATGGCCATGCTAGTCCATATCTTTCATTTAATTGTTCTCAAGTGTCATATAATGTCTCGCATATTACTAGAGTGGAGGTTACACCTACAAATTCAGCAATGTACTCAAATCTTAATTGTCATAATTCGTCTTCTCATGCTACTAAAAATTGTAGTCGAATTAATGAAAATTTAGCGAGCATCCACATACCTCCACGTGCTACGCTTGCATATACTTCACCTACTAATCCAAGTGCAAATAATGATCTGTCATACCCCATTTCTGAGGTATTCTCGTGTATACCGTACCAATCCCTGTATCAGTAGTTGGCACGCACGAAACATCGTGGACACATAGCACATACCATAATATTACATATATTGTCCTAAATACTTAAGTTATACATTCAAGTCTTACATTACAAGCCTTCGAGGAGTGCGAAACATCCTCAGACAATCATTACATAAATAGCGAAAGCATAAGACCAAAAGCTACGCCACAGGCAACTTGCGCGAAGAACGAGTTCTACTCGTCGCCTTCAAACGGGACGTCATCTTCTTCTTTATCTGAATGATTGCGGCAAGGGTGAGTACAAAGTACTCAACAAGTTCTAACCCGGAGGGGTTATATTCATGCAAATGGCCATCAAGGATAGGCTAGGGTTTTTATTTAGCGAAAGCCAATTTTATGCAAGGAAAACTACAGAATTTCCAAAACAGGAGAGCTAGTAGTCCTACATTAGTCAGTATTTTAGGGGTGGCCCTGCGGGAGAAGTCACCTTTTGCCGTCAGTTCTCAAATTTTAACTGGATGGGCCTTCAATATACCAACCAGACGCTTTTCAAAACATGGGCACCTACACCCACACAAGCACTTTAAGAAGATAGCCAAAACTAATCAAAGTGAGCCCAAGCTATAGTGTGTCAATACCGTGACAACGGCCAGTCCGTATGGATTTATACGCTCGACAGAGATGGTACACTGTACCCACAGGTTATGCTCCTCTTGATCAACAGAGTCACATAACGCTCACTCTATCGCGCGCTAAGCCTCCGCAACATCCACCACAAGTAGCATACAGGGGTCATCTCTCGGAGAAGCTCGAGGACGCGATAGCACATTTCTGAAGCCGGATCGTGGGTATAGGTCATCCACATCTGCTCCCTGGACGCCGGCACGGTTCGGGCCATTACGCGTACCCAAGGGGCTATACCAATGGGTTGTACAATCCCCATGGCGCGGGCCATTGCTGTAATCGTCGACCGAGCGGCGAGTTATCACATGCCCACTTCCTGCGGCTTGTGTCTCTCGACCCCTAAGGTGTCATTGCGGCGACGAAGGGGACGGAGTGAGTCTCGCCCGTACAAGTTCTGTGGTTGCACGAAATCACTACGTTGAGGTTCGATGAACCGGTCCTTATATGACAGGGGCGGCGCTCGTCCACGACCGGTGGACTAGTCCGAAGCCTAACACCGACACACAGACACATACCACTAGGAGCCCGCCCCACGGCCGAGTTTCAAAAATCCCATCTCATCACCTAGCACAGTTTTCACTAGTCACCCAGTCCCACAAAGTTTACTCACACCACCAAACTTCTATTTTACACTTTTGATAAAATGGTGAATATATAGTGTAATGAAATGTGGCTTCTTGTAAGGGGGGTCCCTAAGCATTCTAGTAATCAAGGTGACTACCCAGCCTTTAAAGCACTAAAGGTGGAGTTCCTATGTTTAACAAGGTACAGTAATCAAACATGGTACAAGGAAGTATTCGTGCCTAGTACTAGCATGAAGCTAACCTAAATATAAATACTTTAGTAACAAGTAGGTTGGATTCTACACAATGGTTTAACATAAATAACATAATCATGCAAGCATAAATGGTCCTATAGGAGCATAGCAAATGCTAGGTTCAATATGGTCAAAAGGTTAGAACTTGCCTTCGTAGGCGTCCTCGGGTTCCTCCTCGTACTCTGGGTCGTCGGCCTCCTCGTCCCCGTACGCTTCTTCGTCTACACGGTAAAAAGAGAGCAAACCGTAACTACGACGAAAAGCAAGGCGACCAAATAAAGAATCGAATAAAACTCGGAGTAAAAGAGAGGATTCAGGGTCTTTGTTCTAATGGTACGAGAATTTTGGCAAACGGAGGTTCTATGCGCAAATGGCGACAAAATACGGTGTGAGGGCCTTTTTGTGATTTTTCCAAAAAGTGGGGGGACTAATTTGTAAATTTGTGGTGGAAAGGCTTGCTAGGAAAATTTACAAAGTGTAGGGGTGTTTTTTGAAAAAAAGGAATTTTTTGGAATTTATTTGGAGTGAAAATAGGTCTGTGGGTGATTCTCTGTGTGCACTGGTTGTGTGCGCATAGCAATTTGCTATGTGAGGTCGACAAGTGGGTCCCGGGCCCACTGTCAGTTTGCACGCGGGGCACTTGGTTGCCAGGTGGGCCCACCTGGTAGCCGGGAGGGTGAGGCGGCCGGCCTGGCCCAACGGCCAAGGCCGAGCGGCTTATGCGGCCTGCCTGGTGGCCTGC
>BCLF01000089.1:127629-143277 GCA_001602275.1 Zoysia japonica | reverse complement strand
CGGGGAAGAAGGAGGCCGACTGGGCCGGGCGCTGCTGGGCTGGGGCGCCGGCCCAGCGGTGACCTCTTTTTTTTTAGGGTTTGGGCTGGAAGTGAGAGGAAAAAGGGAGCAGCCCAATGGGCTTAGCGGGAAGAGCAATTAAATTCGAATTCCAATTTCGAAATCAATTTAATTCGAAAAGATTTACAAAAATCTAGATAAATTCAAAGTAATTCAAATAAGTCAATAAAGTCAAAAACACTAGAACCCCAAAAGCAAGCACTTAACAAATAAATTTTTAAGTTTAGAAATTTCCAATTCCTCAATATTTGACTTAATGTGGAATTTTCTTTTTAAACAAGAGAAGAAAATTTCTGTCAAAGTCCTTAAGAGGGTTTGTTTTATGTTTTGAAATTTTAGTGTGTCACATGATCATGGCCGAATGGGTGAAAACTCAACAATGGCTGCTATGTTCTCTCAAGATGCTTTTTTAAGTATAAAGAAGAAAATGGATGTGGTTGTTGTAAAACATCTCGCAAAAACCAAAAGCCGTTTTGATAAAAAGCCGATTGTTAATGAATTGTTGGCTACGAGTGAGATTGAGGTAATAAACACAGCTACACATGAGGATATTAAATGTAAAAAGGTAGCTATGTTTAATTTTTCTAAAGAGGTCATATGTTTGTCAAGTGATTATTCTATTATTCATCGACCTCAACCCATAACCTAACAAGGTTCGGTTAACAAAGAGCATCAACGAGAGCATAGAGACAGAGACGAATAGAAGATGAAGGTATTGGCATACCACAGTTTAATTCATATTAAGGTTCCACGTCTCTCTAACACATTTGATAAGGTATGCTTTACAAGTACTTTGCTTAATTCCCAATCAGATCATAAATTTTTAGTTAATACATTCATTAGTACTAACATAGAAAATAATGCTAAGAGATCAATTGAGGAGAGTAATTTACTTGTTACCAACAAAGAGTTTTCACATAATGTTGGTTTATGCATTATAAAAATTAGAAAAGCCGATAACAATAATGTTTTAGCATTCAAAGTTTCAACCTCATTTGGAGACCCGTAGTCTGTTTTTGATAGTTTTTACACCAAATCAAAGCTAATTTATTTTCTAATCAAGTAGATCCGTGGCTCCACGGAGTAAGACCACCCCACCTAAGGCCGATTGAGTACGTATCCCAATCGAACCTATCTTTTGCCTCTATATTTTCATTCTTCTCTAAACCCTAATCCTCTTAGTCGACCTTTGTGATGTTTTTCTTTCATCCCGGTGACGTTTAAAGGTGATCTAGCTGACCTGACTGAGCTCGTATGATCCGATCCTCCTCCGACGGGGTCTCTTTCGAAGCGGGATTATGTAGGTGCTGCCTCAAACCCGGTGTTGAAGAAACGTCGATGTTTCTGCACACGGACATGTGAGCGGTGCGTTGACCCGAGATCCATTTCGACGTCAACAGCTGCCATAGCACCTCTTCTTTTCTATGTTCTCCCTTTCTCTACCTTTTCTCTACAACGGCCAAAACCAAGGTTTTAGGGCAATCGTGGGCCTCGTGGCGCTCGATATGCAGCATGCTTTGTCTCAACCTCAACCCTCTATTCTCCGTACATTGCTTTTGCTTCTGCTCTTCATCTATCATCAATCCAATTTGAGTGTGTGTCATTTGCAACTGCTCACTGCCTCGTTTGCAGACTCGACCATGAAGACCTACAAAGCAAAAAGAATAACGCATTGTGATTCATGTGGAGCTGCTACTCATAGTTAACCTATCACCCTTCTATTTCTTATCGATGAAAAATCTTTTTCACAACCAACACAGACTAAGCAATAAGGCTCGTACCAGTGAGTACAAAGTAAGTAATTAAACCGGCATGGGCAAGAATAGCGGGTAATCTCTATCCGGATGCCTCACATCCCTATTCTTTTACAGCTATCACAGCGTTTCAACAGACATCTAGCATGTTGTTTTGCTCTATTTTTGCTGAATTTATGGGGAGAGTAGAGAGCTCGAAGGCACTAAAGCAGTTGATGCGTCTAGCTAGCTAGTGTACTACTCGTGTATATATAAATAGCTGCGAGATAACTACAAAATCTCTAAATAGCTAATTTAATTCTATCTGATTTAAAACTTCCTAAACTGAAGAAAATATTGTTATTATTCAGATATCTGTGCTGTGTACGTTTGTTTTCTTATTAGTACACAAGAAAAAAAATAAAAGCTAGTCAAAGTTATACTTTGAACACTGTAAAGTTGTCTAAAACAACTTAAATTATGAGTATGGAGATAGTACAATCTATAAACAGTGCAGAACACCAAAACATAAGGTTTTATATGATTCGTGATATGGGATTAAGGGATAAGCCTCACCAAACACATGTAACGGTTTAGATTATACTTTTTTGTAATCTGAATGAGATACAAAATGCTGAAATAAACACCACCTAAATTGCTGTCAGTTTGAGTATCTATTTATCAGTCCAAGTTGACAGCCGACAGCCTTCAGACGCATTGTCACAGTGATGGTAACACCATCTACACTAAAATTAACGTGAAAATTTTCTTGATAGCTACGAAGGAGCAGTTCTTGTGCTACATGCTGCTGCGGCTGCATGTCATCAAGCGTTCCATAAATAGGGCAGCTGGGCGAGCGGGGTGCGTTGTTGGTCTTAATACCAAGTGTCCTGTTTGGGACAGCTTAATTCTAAAATGATTCTATAGGAATTTTATTCTGGAAAAGCAGCTCTCCAGATTTTTTCAGATAATGGCAAATAAATTACCAACTTTGACTTCTATTGAAGCTACAGACAATTATTACAATGGTAGCAGCTCAAACGGCTGCTAGACAATTGGAGAACCTCTCCGTCCACACATAATTTTAAATGGAAAACTATTACAAGCAAAGTCTATTGCTAAATCTCCATCCATACTCCGTGAACATCTGAAGCGCTGTTCTTTCTAGTCGTCGACAGGCTTCGTTTATTGCTTCCTTGTCTTCATCTTTCTTCTCAAGCTGACTCCAAAATCGGAGCCAATATGTTTCACTGAAAGCACCTGCATAAAAGATTTAGTTAGAGTTTTGTCAAATACAATATCATTTCTACTAAATCATATTGCCCAACATAAAGCCGAGGCATCAAGAAGTAGTAATCGTCGTAGTTTTGTTCCCACTCCAACTAGCCAATCTCCAAACATGTCACTTACATTTTGGGGTGATTGTAAGCCAAAAGTAATATGCACTATATTCCAAAGAAACCTTGCCATATGGCAACTAGTAAAAAATAAGTGCTCAATATTTTCATGCGCCATACAAAAACAACAATGTTTATTGCCATCCCAGTTACATCTAGCAAGTTTATCTTTTGTGAATACTACCCCTTTATATAAGTACCACATGAAAATTTTAATTTTAAAAGGTGCTCTAATTTTCCAAAGAATCATGTTTCTCTCAAGGACTCCCCTATTGATCAATGCCAAATACATGAGTGTATAGTAAAAATTCTAGTTTGATGCAACTTCCATAAGATTATATCGAAATTGTTGTATAATTGAATATGTGCTATTTCTGACACTAATTCATTCCATAATCTAAGGTTGACTGCATTTAAAGACCTCCGAAAAGACACATTTAGAGGAATAGTTTCAAAAACTAAGCCTATTGTAGCACTCTTTTTCTTTACTATATTATATAAAGATAGGTATTTGAATTTAAAAGAGATACATCCAAATCATACGTCTTCCCAGAAACGAATTTGTTTGCCATTATTCATCTTGAAAGATGTTAAGCTTAGAAACTTCTCTTTTACCTTCATTAGTCCTGACCAGAAATGAGAATCTACTGGTTTTCATTCTACTCATCCTATCGTTTGATTTTTCAAATATTTATTTCTTAACAGTGTTTGCCACATTCCCTCCTCGTTTATTAACTTAAAAATCCACTTACTCAGCAAGCAATAATTCTGTATCTCAATGTTTTGCACCCCTAGTCCACCTTGATCTCTAGGCTGACAGATTATACTCCATTTTGTCAATCTGTACGTCTTTTTCTGACTATCGCTTTCCCAAAACAAACCCAACCTATAATACTCTATTTTTTTCAGTACACCTTTTGGCACTTCGAAAAATGAGAGCATAAACATGGTTAGACTTGTAAGCACTGAATTTATAAGTACCAATCGTCCTCCTACCGACATATGTTTCCCTTTCCAACTAGTTAGTTTTCTTTCAATTCTTTCCTCTATTGATTTCCAGTCTGAACTCCGTAATTTACGATAGTGCATAGGAAGTTCTAAGTATCTGAAGTGTAAGGATCCTTGTTTGCATCCAAACAATTGTGTATTGAGTTTCACTTTCGTATGCTTGACCAAAACAAAAGAGCTCACTTTTATGAAAATTAATTTTTAAACCTGATAGCTGTTCAAAAGCACAAAGTAACAACTTTATATTCTTAGCTTGGTCTAAATCATGTTCCATAAAAAGTATTGTATCATCAGCATATTGTAATATGGATAAGCCATCATTTACAAGGTGCGGAACTACACCTGAAATCTGTTCACTATCTTTCGCTCTTTTAATTAAAATGGCCAACATATCCATTACAATATTAATCCGATGTCCACCAGTCGGTCGTTATACACATATAGTGATGCCACTAACGACAAATAGTTTCAGTCGCTATAGACTTATATATAGTGACCGACCGTAGATCAGTGCAACGGTTTATAGCGACACAAAAGAAGTCGCTATAGATGAGCTGTGGTACAGTGCGAAACTAAGCGTTTGTAATTGATTCTGCAGGTTCACAAACGAATAAGAAAAAGGATTGTACAGGAACCTCCGTCTCCCCTGATTGCTCCCTCATGAGCTCAGGCGAGTAGAGGAGCGGAGCAAGAACCACCAAATATCCGACCAACATTTGCAGCTCACCAGCAAAGATCGTGTTATTACCTGAGAAAAGGGTGATGGGGCCATAGCTGAGGACAGTGGCGGATCCAAGGCCGGTGCTGGAGGGCCTGCAGCACCGGTCGTCAGACCGAAAAACACGAAGCATCCATGTTTAATAATGACTCCAAAAACATGTTTCAACCAGACCCAACACTGGTCCAGCACCGACCTAGCACGGCAGCACCGGCCCAGCTCCATTCCTGGATCCGCCACTGCCTGAGGACGCGGCTAAGGTGGAAAAGTGCTGTTCCGCTCAAGATCCCATGAGACCTCACCCTACAGGCCTACAGCTTTGAGCGGCTCCCCGAGGTGGGCGACGGAGGCGACGGGCGCGGGTGCGGACACGTACGGAGGTAGGAGCGTTTGGCTGAAGCCCGTGGATCAACGATTCCACGTTTCAGGTAAAATGGGGTGTCTATAAGGGGAATTGTGGCCTGGAGAAGCGGAAGAGGAATCGAACCCGTTTTGGGGACTTCTCCACTAAATTCAAATGGAAGCCACCATTTAAATCTGTTCCAAACGGGGCTAGAGACATGAAAGTTCTTAAGCTTCCGGGTGTCATTTTATTTCCCAGTGTCTCATATTCCCTTGTTGGCTGAGCTATTTTCTTTTGTTCTTCTCTCATCCTCCGAGATTTGTGTGTGTGTTCAATTTTTTCTTGTGCAACATGGATGGCATGTTTACGAGGAAAAGTTGTGGGTGAATCTGTAGTGCTTAGCGCTACACTTTATATACAAAGATATGTGAAGAAGCTGTACCAGGTGCACTTGGAAATTTTCCTTTCAACACTAGAAGGAAGATAGTTGTGAGCATTTACATGGTAACACATTGCTTGTCACATGATTAATTGCACTTGAGGGTCTCTTCTTTTGTATGCCCTCCTTTGTTGTGCCTCCTTTCTGCAACCCAACCAAAACCAAGGTTCAAAGGCAATCACGGCGCCAGCTCTGCTGCACGCTTTGTCTAAACCTTGAACCATTTGGAACATTGTGCGTTACATTCGTCTAATCAAGCGTCCCAGCGAACCATGGACGATGGCACGTGTAGATTTGGAAAAATCTCAGTGATCTACCGTGTAGATACTAGCTTGACAAAGTGAGATTACAGTCCCTGTGTCAAAAATTATTAGTTGATGAAGACCAATAATTTTTGCAATGGGTGTAGTAAAGTTAACTTTGTGCAATCTGAGAAGGCGTCTCCTACCATGGAAATAGACAAATAGTAAGGTATCACGCATGTCAAATCGCGCATTGCCTTGCTGTCGTTATGCGCCACCTGGGATCCCGGTTTAGCGTATCATGTATGTCATTGTACATCACGTATGCATCACTATTGTCATTGTTTGAGGACTAAAATAGACTTATAATAAAAAAACAGTAGCTCTATCTTTGCAACTTTGGGGGGTGAACTTGATTCCCAAGGTTGGTTTTGTCCTCCCAGACTCCGAGCCGCCTCCTCCTTTGTTTTCACTGCTTCTGTTGTGCATCTATCATCAGTCGAATCTGGGTGTTTGTCATCGCTAGTGCTCATCGCCTTGTTTACAGATTCGTCCATCACACAGTATTTAATACTCCCTCCATTTAAAAATTATAGGATGACGTTAGTAGGCCGGCAACAAATTAATGCAGCATGTTTGGTTTGATGCATAACACTCCTTCGGCCACTGGTTGGTCTGATGTCAAAAATGGTTGCGTTCCTTCCCGCGGAGTGACCCAATCCTGCAAACTTGCATGTGATTAACTCATCATAGACTGACTTGATGACAGAGGACACAATTTGATGATGCAAACCAAACAACGTGGCTAGCTTTGGTTTTAGGATTAGATGACTCTGATTCATTTCACATTCATCGTGAACCAAACACGCGTAGTTAATTCGCTCCAATATTTTAGCTTCTGAGCTTTTAGTATCCTTAGGGATACTAATTTATATTTTCTAGACCCAAAGTAAATGAGATGGCGAGTGGGAGGGGACACTATTGACTTGTTGCACCGACGACAAACAAAGGGGAAGAAAAGGGAATGCTGCCATAGCGCCTCTTCTATTGTATGTTCTCCCTTTCTCTGCCTCTTCTCTACGACTCGACGGCCCAACCCACCCACGGTTCTAGGGAAATTGTGGCACCCGTTATTGAGCATGCTTCATCTCAACCTCAACCCTCTGTCTTCCCTACATTGCTATTGCTTCTACTCTTCATCTATCATCAATCCAATTTGAGTGCGTCCTTTGCCACCGCTCACTGCCTCATTTACAGACTCGACCATGAGGACCTACAGAGCAACAAAGAATAATGCATCGTGACTCATGTTAAGCTGCTACACAGTTAACCTATCACCCTTCTGTTCCTTATCGATGAAAACCTTTTTCACAACCAACAGAGACTAAGCAACCAGACTCGTAACAGTGAGTACAGAATAGCTAATTAAACTGGCAAGGGCAAGACGAGCGGCTAATCTCTATCCTGATGCCTCACATCAACGGCAGAACTGAGGGGGGGGGGGGGGGGCAGGGGCCATGGTCCCCCGTAACTTTTCAAATTTCGTAAAGGATCTCTTATTTGGCCCCCTCTTAATAAATGAAAAATTAGATATAGAAATAGTTATTAGTTGTACATCAAGCATCTAATTTATTTATCATACTAATAATATAAGACGGAGGGTGTTTAGTATATCTTTGAGCGTCTCTTTGGAACGAAGGGAAAATTTTCGTTTCTTTTATTTTTCCTATGAAATTCATATGTGATTTCTGTAAAATTCCAACGTTCCAAAGTAGGCCTGATAGTTTTGGGCCTTTTGGCTGATCTACTGAATTAAAAAAAAAGAGATAAGTTTGCATAGTAACAGACAACATGATATGTATATTTCTAGCCCAGTTGTCCAAATCACAAGGCGCGTAAACCCGTTCCAGCTGTCCACCGTGCCAAGCATGTCCAGCTCTATATCGATGAGTATCAATTCTGTCACTTCATCTAGCTGCGAACCGCAATTTTTCCCCTGCTTCTACAAAAACGGTAATTCAGCCTTACAACTAACTAGGCTAACATACACCAAAGCAAACTATTACATACACATACATGACTCTTTTAGAGTGTTGAACATGCATAGATAACGTATATCATCATCACTCACCCGTAATAGAGCACTCGCCTAACCACGAACCGCAATGAGCGACGTGCAGCAGCATGCAAAGGATGGAAGACATCAGCTTATTGTCACTCTCTCTAGATATAGAGCAGACTGCGATGGAAAATGGATTGATCGGCCCTCCTAACTTTCATGTCCAATTCCGCCACTGCCTCACATCCCTATTATTTTACAACCATCATCCGTTTCAACAGATATCTTGCATGTTTTTTTGCTCTATTTTTGCTGAATTTATGTGGAGAGTAGAGAGTTCAAAGGCACTAAAGCAGTTGATGCGTCTAGCTGGCTAGTATACTACTCGTATATAAATAGCTGTGAGGTAAGTACAAAATCTCTAAATAGCTAATTTAATGCTATCTGATTTAAAACTTCCTAAACTGAAGAAAATATTGTTATTATTCAAACACATCTGTGTACCTTGGTTTCTTACCCGTACACAAGCACGAGAGAAGGCCGTCTGCTCCATCTTTCATTGATTTAATCTTGGCTTTTAACATTCGTACATTGAGAGGAAGTCCTGAAGGCTCACGCGCGCATGGATAGGGCGGCAGTTCCTCGTTAGCCGGGCTGTGCATTTGTGCTCCATTTATAGGCGCAAAACACATCCAACATTCTAAAAGCGCCCTAGCCCCTCGGGTAAAAGCAACTAACATTGGGCCAGCCATTTTAACAGCTGAACAAATGACTAACTCAAGAAATTAATTACTCAACCATCCGATCAAGTTAGGATTAGCAAATAATGTCAATTATGACTGTTAACAATTTTTAGTCTCTATATATAGTGTCCGCAAAAATATAATTATTCTCAATTATAAATTATGTACTATGTTGACAACATATTTCTATATAACTCCATAGCGATAACATTTTGTTTGCATAGGTTTCTTGCGAGGAGAGGTGATGTTTTATTAGATCAAGCAAGATAGGTTTACACTTTGCATTCATCCCAGTGCACATGACTGTAGCTGACCAATCTCACATGCTTAGCCATTGCTGCCCGGAAAGCCATGGCATAAGTACACAGCAATAAAGCATGGTACTCTTACCCATCGACCATCCCAAAGATGTCAAAAAATTCCATCAGCACTAAATATCTTGCCATTTTGTTCTCTTTTATGGAAGAGAGTTACTTGCTAGAAACCTGCCACGCAAAATGCCATAGGCATATCTTGCTGAGTTGTGAAACTAAAATAGTTTGGACTTACTCTTAATTTTTTTTTTTTTTTGCAAGATAGACTAGATCATATCCTCAGCCTGGATCGTTATTTCAATTCGCGCTTCCCTATTATTTAGCCCACCAGCAGCAAACAAAGACTATTGTACCGGCAGAGCAGCTATACCGGCAGTGACAAGAATGCTTAGTGGAGCCGCTTATCTGCATCCTGATGCCACACATCCTATCCTTTTACACAGCCATAATCGCATTTCACCCAGCATGTTTTATGTCGATCTTTTCTCCATTTCTACTGAAATGATGACGTGAAGAGTAGAGAGTTCAAAGGCCGGGACAGTTGATGCGCCTCGCTACCTATTGTATCACACATACATAAATAGTCCTGAGATGGGGGAGTTGACATGCCGGCTAGTTACAAGTTTGAGCATGTTTGGTTGGACGCATAACTCCATCAGCCATTGGCTTGTCGTCCGGCTGCAAAAATGTATTAACGGCCGGGTTATCGGGTCTGCTTCTTGATCAGTGACTCGGTCGTGCACATTAGCACATGATTAACTCATCATAGAGGCATGGACAAATACTACACTAGCTTGTATCCAGTTGAAGAGGGTAAAAAAAAAACTCATCACACCGACTTGATGATAGGCACATGATAGGGTCCAGCAATAATGGGATGTGCTACTAGCTAATGGTTGTAGCTGTCGGCTGCAGCAACCCATTTCGGTTGCATTAGCATGGAGAACGACAGCAATGTGTGGCGCAACGCTGTGGCCAGCTTGATCATTGAGGTCATGGCGGGGGAGCTGGGGAAGGAGCTGAGGAGTAAGGCCCGAGAGTGGATGGACAAGACCCTTGAGGCGTTCAAGCCCGGGGGCTTGTCCCACTGCCACTTTGAAGAGCTGGTCCTCAATATTCTTCTACCTTGGGCAAGGTATTCCACTGTGTTTGCTTTGGGAGTACTAGCTCTTCGCCTCTTCCCACCATGCTTCAATCAGCCGTGTCGTATGACCTTTTTCCTTTCTTTCGGAGGTGATGGATAGGTCAATGGTGGTGAAAACAAGTAACGGACAAGGTAGTCCACTGTGTTTGCTTTGGCAGCTTTGGAAAGCTCGCTTTGGCAGCTTTGTTGGTATTTTAAACTTCAAATCAACTGTTCCCTCAAATCATAACTTACTTTTTGAATCCATTTAAAGCATCACATTCTTGAGAAATAATGTAAAAATTAGATCCTATATGTAATTATTTTTTAAATATTTTGTGTTAATAATTTAAATATTTTAGTATAAGATTTAATTGTTCTAATAGTAAAAATAAATTATTCTGGCAGTAAAAACCAGTTGTTTCATTTGTAAAATGAAAAGTAAAAAAATGAAAAAAATTAAAATTAAAAGAAAAAGAAACAAAAACTAGCCCAACCGCTAGCTAAAGGAGGGGTGGAGGGGGGTGTGCGTTGTTGCCTGTCCACACCATTGCAGAGGCGAAGATGTTCATGAGGCAGCAGGACGAGGAAGGTGCATAGCTGGTCTCGATCTCAAGGTGGACCTGAAAGTTTTAAGTTTCAGACCTCCGCCTTGTTTCCCAATGTCTCATATTCCCTTGTTGGCTTTCCTTTTGTTGTTCTCTCATCCTCCGAGTCTTTTGTGAGGGTTCAGTTGTTTTGTTGTGCAACATGTGTGACAAGTTTAGGGAGGAAAATTTGTGGGTGAATCTGTAGAGTTTAGAGCTACACTTGTATATATAGACATGTGAAATATAGACATGTGAAGAAGCCGTAGTAGATGCCTTTCAATACTAGATGGAAGGCAGTTGTGAGCATTTACATGACACCACACTGCTCAACGCATAATTAACTGCAGTCTGAGAAGGCATCTCCTATCATGGAAGTGC
Organism: Zoysia japonica; assembly: GCA_001602275.1. Lineage (NCBI taxonomy): Eukaryota > Viridiplantae > Streptophyta > Magnoliopsida > Poales > Poaceae > Zoysia > Zoysia japonica. The sequence goes on along the minus strand of BCLF01000089.1, from coordinate 132,130 downwards.
CTCCACCACACACTGTATTACATCAACAATGCCTTCAGTACACGCCAACAGGGCCTGCAGGGAACCAGCGCGGGGCTACCTTCACTTGCGCAAGCAGCACCCATTGACACAACCAGATCACTATCCCAGTTTGCACTTGGTCACTGTTTCTCAGCCACCATCATAAGTCGATGAATCAGCATGGGTAGTGACACGAGCCAAATATGTTGCATTTGCTTGCACTCAGTTTACTATTCTTTCACAGCTAACAGCGGCTAACCAATCAGGCTATTGGCCTGTCATTGTGGTGGTGAGTGCTGATCAGGACCGGCAGCCAGGACATAAAGACTTGTTGCATGAGCTTATCTCTATCCTGATGCCGCACATTTCTATGATTTTTGCCATCTTCATATTTTCAACCGACATAATGTACATCTGTTCACCCGCCTCTATTTCTGGTGAAGTGGTGTGAAGGGTAGAGAGTTCTAAGGCTGAGAAAGTGCGTGCATATTGTACTACTTCTAGATAAAAAGTTGTGGGCAGGGTTTGACAAAAACTGGTTAAAAATCGCTTCAAATAGAAAAAAAAAATTAATCAAAACTGAAATTAATTAAATTTGGTCACAATGCTACAGTAAACTGATCAGTTTTTTTTACACAGTTTTCACTAGTTTACTGACCAGTTTCTTCGGTTTTATTTGTTCTTTTAAGTTTCAAATTTTGAAACCCACTGGTTTCACCGGTTTACCCCTCAGTTTTACTGGTTTATCGACAGATTTACTAGTTTTGGAATTCTATTTTTTTTCAAATTCTATTTGAATTTCTTCTGAAAACCAGTCGTCTGATGAAACCGGACCAGACTACTTTCACCGAAAATCATGAAAACTAACTGGTTCCAACGGTTTGGTTGTGGGATGCCGTCGGTAGGCTGGCAACACATGCAGCTCATTTGATTTGATGCTCAACTCTCCTTTGGCCATTGGTTGGTCCGGCAGCAAAAATGGTTGCACCTTCTGATTCTGACGTGTGTTAGGTGCAACACTCGCATTGTGTTGGATGATACTCAGTGTTGGGGACAACTATCTCCATATTTCTTACTTACTACAATGCCATGACCAACCTAAGGAGTTGGGATACATATATATAGGCTTAGTGGATAGCCAAGCATATGCTAAAATGCTAGTCTAAGATGCTAAAGCATAAAGCTGAAAAAGCTAGTCTAAGATGCTAAAGCATAAAGCTAAAAAGCTAGTCTATGATGATAAAGTGAAAAGCTGAAAAGCTAGTCTAAGATGCTAAAGCAAAAAGCGTAAAGCACAAAGCATAAAGCGCCTGCACTAGACTTATTCCATCATTCTCCCCCTAAGTCTTGTGCGTCGTCTTCTGGGAGATTTGAATCATCTCAATCCTAGCGCGAAGCTCCTGAAACTTGATCCTACCAAGGGACTTGGTGAGAAGATCAGCAAGTTGGTCCTTGGTGTTGATGTAGCTTGCCTTGACGCTCCCTTCCTCCAAGCAGCCTCGGATGAAGTGGTACTTCACTCTGATGTGCTTGCTGCGCTTGTGGAAAACAGGGTTCTTTGCCAAAGCCAGAGCGGACTTGCTGTCCACCCTGAGCTCCACTGCTTTAGCGTCTCTGCCAAGGAGATCACTAAGCAGTCGAGCGAGCCAGAGCGCTTGAGTTGAAGCGGTGGAAGCCGCTATGTACTCAGCCTCGCAGCTGGACAAGACCACCACCTGCTGCTTGACCGAGTGCTAGCTAACAAGGGACTTGCCGAGGAAGAAGAGCACCCCGCTCGTGCTCTTACTGGTGTCGATGTCGTCGGTGTGGTCACTGTCGCTGTACTCGATGAAATGTGCCGCCCCGAGACACCTCGGGTAGTGAAGGCCGTGGTCAAGAGTCCCTGCAACATAGCGGATGATCCTTTTGACGGCCTGCTGGTGCTCTGTCGTCGGTCGCTGCATGAACCGACTGACGTAGCCGACGGAGAACGCCAAGTCCGGCCGCGTGTGGGCGAGGTAGCGAAGGCTTCCCACAAGGCGCCGGTACTGCGTGGCATCCACCTCCTCTGTCGTGCTGTCACGGTTGAGTTTCAGCCTCTCCTCCATCGGAGTGAGAGCTGGGTTGCAGTCGGTGAGCCCAGCTAGCTCAATGATGCTTTTGGCGTAGGCGGTTTGTCGAAGTGTGATGCCGGAGGCGTCTTGGTGCACCTCGATTCCCAAGTAGAAGGAGAGAGGCCCCAAGTCACTCGTCTGGAAGGTGGCCTTCATCTCCTCTTTGAACGCTGCCACCTCCGCATCTTTGGTGCCCGTGATCACCAAATCGTCGACGTAGACACCCACCAGCAGGGCATTGCCGCCGTTGCCCCTCCGGTAGATGGCCGCCTCGTGCGGGCTTTGCTCGAAACTCATCCCCTTCAGCGTGGAATCCAGCTTGGCGTTTCACGCCCGTGGTGCCTACCGCAAGCCATAGAGTGCCTTGCGCAGACACAGCACCTTGCCCTCCTTGCCGAGAATGACAAATCCCGGCGGCTGGTGCACGTAGACCTCCTCCTTCAAGACGCCGTTGAGAAACGCCGACTTGACATCCATGTGGTGGACGCGCCAGCCCTCCTGAGCAGCCAGCGCAAGAAGAAGACGCACGGACTCTATCCGTGCAACGGGAGCGAAGGCATCATCGAAGTCGATCCCTTCCTGCTGCACAAACCGCGTGCCACCAAGCGAGCCTTGTGCTTGACAATGGCACCGACCTCATCCTTCTTCAGCTTGAACATCCACTTAAGGGTGATCGCGCGGTGTCCAGGAGGAAAGTCAGCGAGTTCCAAGTGCGGTTCTTCTCAACCGCATCCATCTCTAGCTTCATCGTGGCGCGCCATGCCGCTTGTCTCTCAGCCTCAGCGAAAGAGCGAGGCTCGCCGTTGTCGCACGCAAGATGCAACTGTGCCTCCAAGTCGTGAGGCACCAGTCCTGGCACAGGTGCGTCGCCGAGAAGGTCCTCCATCATGCGATACCTCAACGGCTCGCCGTCGTGGTACGCGTCGACACGCTCCTCGTTGTGAGGGAGCGGAGTAGCGAACTCCACCGGGTTGTGCTCGACATGAGGAGGTGCTGATATAGACGTGCCTGGAGGAGTAGCTGTCGGCGTCGGAGAGCGTGACGTGGCCGGCTGTGGTGGTGGCGGTGGGGAACTCGTCGCAGCCGATGTCATAGTCGCTAGAGTCGGTGGAGGCTCGAAGACTGGGGTAGGCGCGTTTGGCAAAGAAGAGCTGCTCACTCCCCCAGCTCTCTCGAAGTGGACGTACTCGACGGTGAAGTCGTCGTACTCGTCGGGCCTTCGTCAGTTTGAAATAATTCTATTTTAACTCTCAATCATCAATGGTGGTCTACTTCATCCTTCAAACATAAAAATCAAATTTTAACCTCATAAAGTATTGCAAATTATTTAGATAATATAGGGATTATTTAGACAGATTTTAATACTTCAAGGGGTTAAAAGTCTAATTTTCAAAGTTTGAGGTGTGAAGTAGACTTTGAGGGGGTGAAAGACTTATTTCAAATTGACGTGTGGGCTCGTAAACAGTAAAACTACATCTAAAATCGCTCGAGAGTTATTTAAACGGTTTTCAATACTTCATGGTTAATGTCCGGTTTTAAAGGTTAAGGACAAAGTGCACCCACCTAATTGAGGGCGAAGTGCACCCACCTCTCGTAGTCGTCTATGCCTTATCTTTTTACGAGACTGCTGAGGACGATGCCCGTGAACCTGTTTCCTTCTCAGCCCAATCAAACGGAAGATGACACTGCTGCCACTCCAAGAAGACTGATGTATGTCAAATTGTCAGTATGACTTATGGTGCTTCCCCTTCTCGTTTGTACTAAATTTCAACCTGCTCTTAACTTTTTGCAATGTTTGTTTTTCCTAGAGGGCACCCTGAACCTATTTTTTGGTTTGCTCTTGCTCGTCAAACCACCAACAAGAACCTCCTAGATGACTGATTCTGTAAATGTTTTCTCATATTACTTTTCTTTTACTGGCATTAGTACCTGCTTCCAGCTTATTGTCAGATTTTAAGTTACATAGGTCCTGAAGTTCCATCATGTTAGTCTATTGGGGCGCCTCGAATTTGGCGGTGAAATACTTTCTCCGTTTCCGATTCAAACTTGTTTTAAAATGTAACCATTTTAGGTGCTAGCGGGTCCCACAATCAATCGTTAATTTTCTCTTCATTCTCAACTGAGCCTGCACCCATCACACTGTCTCCCTGCGCCAGGCGGCCCAGGCCCCCTCCGCCAGCCACGCGCCTCTCCAAGCCTGTTCTGTCGTGTCAATCTTCCCTGGAGATAGTACGAGCAGCCACGGCACTGAGAGATTGGATAGCTTTGATGTGGTCTGTTATTTTTTTTAGAACCTAAAAATACTAACATATTCTAATTTTAGACATTCTTTTTTTGTCAGAGTTACTATTACTTGATGATGCATCAATTTTCCTTGATTTACTGGAATCTAACAAGTACATATTGTG
>BCLF01000089.1:105766-126494 GCA_001602275.1 Zoysia japonica | reverse complement strand
CCCGCTGGTGAACGGGAAAAACCGGCAGTAAACCAATAAAACCGATTGGTTTTCTATAAAAAAAATTGATTTTTGACTTTGTCCGGTTTTTCTGTTTACTGTAGCGATTTTTCTAATTTTCGTAAAAATTGACCAACCCAGTGCCCGATCAGTTTTCGAAAACAAACCTGTTGCTGAAACGTTGATTGTATCACGCATACATAAATAGTTGTGAGGTGGGGGAGTTGGCATGCCGGCAACAATTTTCAGCATGTTTGGTTTGATGCATAACTCCATCAGCCATTGGTTGGTACGGCAGCAAAACGGCAGGGTCATCCTGTCTGCTGCTCGGGAGTAACTCGGTCGTGCACACTAGCACAGGATTAACTAACCCATCACAGAGACATGGACAGATATTGCACCTGTATTCGGTTGGAGAGGTTTAAAAACAACTCATCATACAGGCTTGAATCTAATAGGCGCGCGATAAGGTCCAGCAGTAATGGGCGTGCTCGGACGTGCTACTGGCGACTGCAGCTGTCGGCTGCAGCAACCCACTGCGATTGCGTTCACGCCTAAAGACGCAGCAGCCTGCAGTGAACAGACCCCCATGCGAACCAAACAACGACATGGGTAGCTTCAGTACTTTTAGTATCGGCTGACATGGATTGTCACAAGTTATGAATCAAACGCTCTAGCTAGTTCACTCGTATGGCTTTTAGTATTGTAGGTACATGGTCACAAAAATGCATAAATGCCATAAGGGTATTGTATTACATTTTCTGAACCCAAATGCGATGCTGAGGTGGGAAGTCCCATTACCGATTTGCTGAATAAAGGCGAAAACCCAATATGCCAAAAAAAAATGAAGACATTTTAATGCTTATTGAGCACTAGTAATTGTAAGAGAGAATTATACACTGCTGGCTCACGATCAAACAAGAACGAATTCACAAATGCAACTACTAACGAGCACGTGGAGCAGACAAGTAGCTGCATGGTGCGTACGGGCCTCCGCTTGTGTATGCGCATGAGCTACTAATTTATACTCTCTCTATTCTTGTGTAAAATTTTAAATTGTGATTCAAATAATTCGCATGATAAATAAAATAATAACAAAATATATAATATTTATTAAAAAATTTTAATAAAATGAATAGTAAAAATTGAAGTTAAAAGTTAACAGCGATAACGAACGGAGGAGTCGGCACAAGTCGGCTCATCTCGAGACTCCCTCACCAATGCATACAACAATGTACAAGGCTAAACTGAACTAATCAATGTCAGGCATGCAACGTGCGTGTGCCATATACACACTGGAATAATGCAATAATTCCAAACATATTTAAGTCATGATTTTAACTAGCTACTCATGGCTGTTAAGATTGTGGTCCGTGGTGGCGCAGGATTTGAACCATGGGTATTCAAAATTTCTAATGCTATTTTTTTTGTTGGCACCCTAAATTATAGATTCATAACACAGTATTCAGTTCCAACACCATTGTTAATACTCCCTTTGGACTTTGTTATTGACGTTAGGACATGATTGGTAGTTCAATCTTCTTGAACTAATTTACATTGTCTAAACATCAATAAAAAGTAACCCAGCATACCTACTTTGCTTTCTATAAAGCAGGGCCAAATGCCTTTGGTCTTATACACATACAATTTTTTTCTCAAAAAATAAAGGGTATTCAACTGGATATCCCTCGATACATGTAGGCCCGTCCCTCATTGCTGTGCCATCTTGAGATATCGTAACGGTAGCATGGAGCACACAATGGCTTATACGTATGCTGATGCCTCACATTTCTATTCCTTTTCCCCGTCATCTAATTCCAAGTTCCAACATCTCATGGTGTCTGTCTCTCACTGTTTCTACTACACAAATGTTCGGAGCAAAGAGCTTAAGGGCGAGACATAACATGTATCCATACAGTGGATTGCTTATTTTTATATATAGATTTGAGATATAGTTGGTCGGACGCAATTTAATCTTCAAAAGTAATATTAATTACACTTGAAGGATGAGATAGCACATGTAACGTATTTGTCTGAGGCCGAGCTTTTGCATATATATATATATATATATATACTCTTTTGTTTCGAAATTATTATCACTGAATAGCTTAAATTTGAACTAGTCGACAACAACAATTTCAAAATAAAAAGAGTACAGACTAAAAAAAAAGTTTTAAATGTCACTAGTCAATTTTTTGTCATAGGAAAAGCATTCTAAATCTCTCTTACTTATTAATTTTCTAGATTAATTTGAATCTATAGTCTGTACTCGAGATAAGTTTCGTGTCACGCTCTATCTCTTCCGCCTCGCAGCCGCATCTTCAACAACTATGGCCGCGAGGTCCTCAATCCACGCCAAACAAGTTGCAGACTCCGTTCCTCACCCCGCCTCCACACACCGGGCCCCTGCCATCCCCGTTGTCACCTGCAGAGGCCGCCGACGCCCACCTTCCCCGCACCGGCCGCCGACGCCTTCCAAGCCCCCGGAGTCCCCGGCCGCCGCCGTCGCCACCCGCTCTGGCCGCTGCCAGGCGCGCCCATGTAGGTCGGCTTGCCGAGGTGCGCGAAGAGCGGGGCGAGCCAGGCGACCACGGTCTCGTTGCCGCCGGCGAAGATGGCGAGCTTGCCGTCCCAGACGCCGACGTCGCCACCGGATACTCGCGCGTCGCGGCATAGCAGCCTGCCGCGCGAGCAGCCTCGTCGATTTCGCGTGCGAAGGTGGGGGAGCGGAGCTCGTGCAGTCCACCAGCACGCCACCGGGACGGAGGCCTGCGAGGACGCCGGTGGCAGGGTCCAGGACGACCTCGTGCACGTCGCCGGGGTTGACGAACACTCGCCGCGCCCCATCGCCACAATATCTGGCCGCGCCCATCTGTTCGCCACAATACCCTAGCATCCTCCGCCTGGCCTCGTCCCCTTCCTTTCCCGATCCATCCCGGCGTACGCAGATCCGCTCGGCCCTTGCCGCTGGCCTGTGTCTCTCCTCTCCGCCTTGGCTCACTGTTGACACCAGGCTCATGGCTGCTTGTCAGGCCGCACCAGGTCTGGTTCTTGGCGCCGCAGCAGGATGTGCCTATCGAGCCCTCTCCTCTCCCGTGCGATTTGGAGCTTGGACTAGCATGGGGACCTCGCACTCTCTGTCCGACAAGAACGGTGCAATCCGTGTCGCCGCCTGAGGGTCATCGGTTCAGGGATGCCCTCGCACCGAACTTTGTCGGTCCCCATCTTTGGTGTTTCCGATTCCTATTCGGTGGTGCCGGTGCGCCACGGATGTGAACTTATTGAGGGCGGAGGATGTTCTCACGCACATGCACCTGTTCGACAAGGCTACATAATGCGTTGCAATTTCAAAAAAGAAATCAAGTCTTTCCATTCATGTGATTCGAATTTGCTCTTTATCTTTTTACGAGACTGCTGAGGACGATGCCCGTGAACCTGTTTCCTTCTCAGCCCAATCAAACGAAAGATGACACTGCTGCCACTCCAAGAAGACTGATGTATGTCAAATTGTCAGTATGACTTATGGTGCTTCCCCTTCTCGTTTGTACTAAATTTCAACCTGCTCTTAACTTTTTGCAATGTTTGTTTTTCCTAGAGGGCACCCTGAACCTATTTTTTGGTTTGCTCTTGCTCGTCAAACCACCAACAAGAACCTCCTAGATGACAGTGATTCTGTAAATGTTTTCTCATATTACTTTTCTTTTACTGGCGTTAGTACCTGCTTCCAGCTTATTGTCAGATTTTAAGTTACATAGGTCCTGAAGTTCCATCATGTTAGTCTATTGGGGCGCCTCGAATTTGGCGGTGAAATACTTTCTCCGTTTCCGATTCAAACTTGTTTTAAAATGTAACCATTTTAGGTGCTAGCGGGTCCCACAATCAATCGTTAATTTTCTCTTCATTCTCAACTGAGCCTGCACCCATCACACTGGTCTCCCTGCGCCAGGCGGCCCAGGCCACCTCCGCCAGCCACGCGCCTCTCCAAGCCTGTTCTGTCGCGTCAATCTTCCCTGGAGATAGTACGAGCAGCCACGGCACTGAGAGATTGGATAGCTTTGATGTGGTCTGTTATTTTTTTTAGAACCTAAAAATACTAACATATTCTAATTTTAGACATGCTTTTTTTGTCAGAGTTACTATTACTTGATGATGCATCAATTTTCCTTGATTTACTGGAATCTAACAAGTACATATGTCCTTTTTCTTCTCTGAATGAGCAAAGGCAAATACAGTCCAAGATTGAATGGGAGGCATGGTTAATTCCTCGCCCATGAAGTACGGTTGGCTTTGGCCTCAAGGTTTCCAGTGGCCACGTAGAATGCAAAAGTTTTGTACCAAAGCTACAAACTTCATGTGAATACGTTCACCCCAATTTGGTATAAGGCAAAGTCATTTTCTTCGTGAATTATCAGTCATGATTGATTTATAAAATATCTCTTGCTCAAATCATTAAGCAGAAAGGTTATGCCAACCGCACTCGTGAGAAGCCGCTAAATACTCCCTCCGTTTCAAAACAGTCAATTTTTTTTAATTTTTACTAATAATAACTAAAAAATTACAAAATGTCTAATATAAAAAAAATTATAAATGCTTATTTTACGATGAATTCAAAAAATATAAAAATATAAGTAGGTGGCATGGTTTCGTGATGCAGATTGACGTTTTATTTATTCAGTTGAGAATTAGTTAGATTGACTTTTTTATTTATTCATGTGGGAAGTAGTTTTGGTTTAGTTCAAATTAAAAAGGTACTGTGCAAAGGTTAAATTGGAGGAGTATCGTGTAATTTGTAACTTGTATTAATACAAGTTGTCATACTTATCGAAGGAATCATAGGAATTATATTATGTTTTTTTATAGCAGAACAAGAATACGTTATATTACTTTTTCGTATTAAAAAAGATTGCATTACGTTGCTCTGTTCGTAGCGTAGCACGAGCACTAAGTAACTTAAATAAGGTGATGGGCGACACCCCACTACAAAATTCGAGAGCCTCTGGACTCAACAACCTAGCTAGCTTTGTGTGTCATTTTTCAAGATTGCCGATGACAAGACAAACTAGATATCCTGAAAAAATTGATCAGCTCGATTCTATATGACGTTTTCTATCAGCAGCGTCTTGTGACCTTTTTCCTTTGTTTCGGAGGTGATCAGGGATAGGTCAATGGTTCTGAAAACAAGTAACGGACAAGGTATTCTGCTGTGTTCGCTAGTTTGATGCAATTGTTTGCATGTATTGAATTGGACTGAAAAGCACCACTAGAAAAGCAACATCTGGAGAAAAACGATCCAGGCATGATTAAAAGACACATGACTTTAATATAGGTTATCGAGTCACCACTATCTTTTGTTTTAGAAGCTGGGTGCTAAGAAATGTCTAGGTCATGCCAAGAAATCGATGGATGTTGCTCCCTCTGTTTACAAATATAAGAGAAATATAAGTTATTTTAGCCTTAGGTACGAGAATTAAAGAAAAATAAAAAAATATGGTGCACAGAAAATTAAAAGGAAAAAAAATAAAGATAGAAACTTATTGAGAAGAGAAAAAGTATATTGAAAAAAAAAGTGTATTGAGAAGTGAGAATGACATATATATATATATATATGAGAATAAAATTTGAATACTAGAATAATTTATAATTGTAAAGGGAGTATATATTATAGCAAAGGAACACGGGTCAAATCATCATACCTGCACACTTAACCTTCAAGCGGAGTGCAAGGAATCTCGAACAGCTGCTGTCTTAGTTGCTACTCTATATGCACAGGAAGTAACATGACCGTGCTGCAGCGAGGAAACAAGTTGCTCTGCAGGTGGAGGTACCACCGCTCATCCCTATCCCGATACCTCACATTCATATTACAGCTGGAAATTCTTGGGATCGAGTAGCATATATATATCTAACTTTGTCCATGAACTGATATGAAACAGTAATATATATACTCTAGTTGTGGGGATAGAGGTAGATAGGAATATTTGCTTGCTCACAATAGTAATAACTCACATATTTATGGCCGTTAATATTAGGATGCCATCACAAACAATCAAAGTAGTGGAAAGTATGTTAATTATATCTCTATCCTGACACCTCACATTCGAATAACTCAATTTGAGAGAAACAAATACAACAACCAACAATTTGTATAAGAATTTATTGTGCAGCAATTATACTGCTAAACATGCATCCATGTTTAATAAAACGTCTTCAAGATTCGACAGACGACTGAATCATTTGCTTGTCTTCATCACACCGCTCCAGCTGGGCTCAAAACCTCTGCCAATGTGTTCCTCTATATGGTACATGCATCTAAGATTCAATTGTAGCTTTATCAAAAATGGTTCCATATTCCAGCTGCATAAGGATGATGTTCCTGCAAGTATCAATTTTCTAGTTTTATTGTCTATACTCTTAACCAAGTCGTAATTAAGCATGTGTATGGTGATAAATCAAAAGTTTTAGCAAAATGAGATTCGAAAACAGATTTGGATAGTTTCATTAACATTGCAGAAGCTACATTTTTTTCTACTACCATTCCAATTACATCTAACTAAGCTAGCTATGTAGTTACTATGGGCGCCACAAGTCGCCGCACCAAAAGTCTGGCGCGCGGCGATCGCCAAACGCGCTCGCCAAGGTTCGCCGGAGTTGCGGCTTCGCCACGACGCTGCAGTTCATTTTTCACGCCACCACACGCCTAACCTCTGGCGGTCGATTTCTTCGCCAGAATCATGGCCTAACGAGCGGCGGCGTCAGGTGCCAAACAGGCCCTACCTCCGTCCCAATATATAAGTATTTTATATAGGTTTGGCAAAGTCAAACGTCTTTGACTATTAATAATGAAGAATCCATAATATTTATATAGGTTTGGTCAAATTCATCATGAATCAAACATTAATAATTTATAATTGTTTGGTTTTTTAGGTATAGTCCACGGTAATTTTTTTTAACTTCGACTAAACCTAAAATTGTTTATACTTTGGAAATTTGACACAGACAGATTGCAGAATTTGTTGCAGTACACCACACACATGGGCGCACCATGTACTGAACTGATGCCACTACTGAATGAGGCCGTGCGCCTGGACCTTCTATTGGAGTGCCAGGATCATGGATCACGTGGAACACCAGATAACAACAGGACATCATGGAATGACCACTTGTAAGATCTAGGAACAGGGCAGCTCGTTGCTCAAGGGCATTCAGCAACGATCACTGCAGGGCTCACCTCTATCCCGACACCTCACATTCATATTATTGTACACTAGGAATTGTATTGGAATAAGCATTTTTTGATTCAGTCAAAGTCAAATTATTTTAACTTTGACTAATAATATCTAAGATATTAAAAAATTAGTATAAAGAGTTGCATATTATCAAAGTTTATTTTATAATAAATTTAATAACATAATTTATACACGATAAAACAACAAAAATTCTCCATTATTTGAATTTGATCAAACCTATAAATACTTAAATTTTGAAATGGATGGAGTATATCTCTATCCATGACAATGATGATGTATGGGCCCAGTTAACTACCTCAATATTTCTGGCCGCTATGATTATGTGAGCCATAAAAATGTCAGAGTTGTTGTTAGTATCAGCTTATATATTTACTCCCTTCGGTTTTAAATTATTGACACAGTTGACTTCTAACATCAACTTTGACCATTTATCTTATTTAAAACAATTGTTCAATGTGTAAAACTATTAATCATGTTTTAAATATCACTAACTACAAAGTAAGTTATAATAAAATATAGGGATTAATATATTTCTTATACTTTTCTGAATAAGATGAAGGGTCAAGGTTAATGTTAGAAGTTAACAGTGCCAATATTTAAAATAGGAGGGAGTACTTGCTACTGAGCAGCAATATTAAACCATTTTATTATCTATATGCACACATGTAGGTTGTCCTGCAACATGCACATTGTCGGCAACAGTGGAGACATGGTGATATTTTTCTTGAACGCAAAGACCAGACATGCACACAGCAGTTGGCACCTTATCTATCTCAGTAGGATCACATGTTGTCATGCATTTCTTGGATATTTAGTTGCATGGCAATGATCCTGCCATGTGACATGCTACAGGCAAATTTGATACCTTCTATGATGAATAGGTTTGGAAGGGAACTTGATAAGAATTAAAGGCATCAATATGCCAGTGAACTACAGTCACACCCGAATTTTCCTTCATGATGCCCCGCATTCCCATACGTTGTTTGATTATGCATGTGTCAAATGGCATCTCCTGAGTGTGAGGTTGCGAGGAGAACAAGAGGAAGAGCCAACAAGAGAGTAAAAAGGAGCTTGTATCTGTAAGACAGAGCTGAAGCGTTAGTATGTGGTATACATGTAAGTTCAACTAAATGTATGCTGTTGTTTTAAAGCAATATGAATGCACTTCGCTTCACTTCAAGTTATATATACACATTAGTTCAACTTGTCAGGGTTATAAATTTGTTGCACTCTTTGTTCAAGAATGCAGTTCACTTCACTGAAGTCAAACTTTAAATACCATGACCAACAACTATAAGAAGATAAAAATCAATTAGTGATGTCAAAGGACCACGTTCTAGAAAAACTACAATTGAATTGTGTGCACTGGTACATTGTCAACATGAAAGGAATATCGTTTCCAAAAAAAATTGACTCAAAAGGAAGAGAAAAAGATCCATACTTTAGATATCTTCCATATGCCTTTTGAACTAAACTAGGTCAATAAGTTATTGAACTTAGTTATGTAAATTGCTAGGATGTTGCTCAAGTAAGGTAGGTCAAAAAAATATACTCTCTCCATTCTTAAATTGATATCGCCGTTGACTTTTAATTTTAACTTTGACTTTTCGTCTTATTCAAACAATTAGTTCAAATATGTAAAATTTTAAATTATAATTCAAATAACTCTAATGATTAATCAAATTATAACAAAATATATAATTTTTATCAAATTTTTTTGAATAAGACAAAACGTCAAAGTTGAAATTAAAAGTCAACAACGACGTCAATTTAAGAATGGAGGGGGTAGCATCTAGTGCTCATGCATCCTCTGTGTAAATTTATTGCGGTTGCGAGTGTATCTATAGTTTGCATGGGAGCTCGACAAGAAAAGAAGAATTATACAACAGGTAACTACAGTCACACGAGAAGGCACAAAATTTTTATAGTAAGGATACAACTCTGGCGGATTAACTTGATGTAACATCCCATATTTTCAAATATATGGAGGCTACCACAAAAACCTTAAATTTGAACTAAGTATAAGATTTTCGGCAGAGTCTCCCTTGTAAATTGCAGTGATCCGACTCACAAAACACAAATTTGCACCATATTATAAGCGAGGAATAAGCAGCCAACATAATTTAAAATGCAAACATGGACAATATCAAGAAACCATACGATAGTCTTCAAGAACCTAATAGTTATCCATCACAATTAAGTAAATCAACTGAACTAAATAATTATTGAAATAAATAGTGTATGTGCAAAATGGTGTTACTACTCCTTTCCCATGTATGCTTCGATCATCAAGTACCTAAAAGAATCAAATGAACACAAAGGTGAGTAAAGATACTTAGCAAGCACAACTCAGAACAAAAGAACAAAATAAATAATGAAATGCCACTACGGACCCAGAACAAGTGTATTAACTGCAAAATAGCAGTTTCCGTCTAAAACAGACATCACCTGAAACTTTCTTTGCATTTACCGGTAAAGCCAAATAAGTGGGGCCAACACTTATTCACAGGAACCTGAATATAAGAACCAAATTGCACAACTGGTGTTCAACAAAACTCCTGGCACTTGAACACATGGAAGGAACGATATAAGACATGAATACCGACAAAAATAAGAAATAAAGGATCAAACTTGAATAAACCATCACAAGAACCGGAATCAACAATTCAACATGTATAAAGGGGTAAACAAATCAGCATCAATCAATTTCATTTCATATCACAAAAGCTCGTGGTTGCACTTGCCTTAATTAACCTCGATGAGAACCCGAAGGCACCTTCTCGACACCGAAACCCTCCAAGCCTGTCGAACAATTCTACTCTTAGAAACATCCTTATAACATCTAAGTCAGACTTTTCAATTCATTATTTATTATTTAAAAAAGATAAAAGAACACAATTTGCATATATCCTGGAATACGAAAAACCTAATTTTCTTATTCTTTTGACTATAAATTTTTGTTTTCTTCACAAAAAGTTGTAGGTAAATAAAATTTGAGCATCTACACAAAATTTCCTACTACTTTTATTTAGACCTAATATGCAAATTCGTACTCCAAACTAGTCAAAATCAATTAAACAGAAAAAATGTGCAGGCTGGAAATTCTGATACAGCAGCACTAATCTGATGATTTCTCCCTAACCACTTATCGAAATTGAACGAAACCAAAACCGTTAGAAAGATAAAAACAATCCTCACAACTTTCATTAAGGGCTCATGATCCAATTCTGCACGAGAAATTGTCAGTTTTGAAAACAAGAAAACTGATCTGAAATCGAATCCCCAACTTGGAGTCAAATCTGACCAACAGGAGGCTGCTCCTTTCGTTTAGAAGAGAGAGAGGTGTTAAAGAAACCTAATTGAAGAATATACGGTCCCAAATAAAAGAGTCATCCTTGCTTCATCAATCATCCGAATCTAGTGCATGAGTAGTGAAACAGAATTGTTTTGACGAGATCTACGCATCCACGGTTTCGGATCTTGCATAGGAGCAAAGGTTTAAAAAGTCAATTTTTAATCAACTTCATAATCCTTTTGATCAATAATTTAATTTATTAAAAATATTAGGGATATTACACTTGAAGCCTCGGATCAAGGTCCCCTGAATTAAGAGGATAAATTCATAGTATTGTAGCACCAACTGTAGTAATATGAGAGTCAATACGGTACCCTGATTTAAAATTGTAGCACAACATGGTTTATATGTGTACTTAGCATATTTATTGTTCACCAAATGATGTTTACGGTTACTATCGATGAATTTTGCTTGCTCGTTTCGGATTGAATGTTTAAGAACATACCCTAATTTTTTGCACTGTAGCACCCTTGAATTGATCTAACCAATTTCAAAGGACCGTACCCTACACAAGGACCTGTAGATCAGAGCCTAAGTTTCTAAACGGTATTAGTGAGACATTCTGCCGGGCTATGCCTCGATGTGATCATTGGACCCAATATTCTCCACCAGGCAAAAACTGTTATCTGTGTTGTACACTCACTTCCGGTGCCTCTTAATCCCTGAAGGAGTCTGTGTATGCTGCAGCCTTCTCATCTGTGGGAGATGGGAAGGAATGGGCGTCTAGAGTTGTGGGGGGTCTCATTCTAACTTATTCGCAGTGATTTCCAATAAGCTTGTGGAAGGACTTAAGTATTTGTCGAGTAGAGTGTACGCGGGGTGTGTACCAAGCTGTCATAAGTGTTTGATTAGTTGGGAACAACGGACAACTAGTGGCGGACTTAGAAATTTTGTTGAGTCTGACAAACACCACAACGGATAACAAGTTTAAATTGAGATATGATAGAAATATTTTTTGAAAAATACTAAAATAATATATTTGCTAGTAATCTATCACCAAAAGTTTTAATAGTGAATTAAACATTGGACAAGCTTATGAGTACAAAACAATTTGCACTTTCCAATTCTCAATCATCTGAAACCACTGAAGAACAGCAGGCATCATCGAAGAACAGCAGTTTATCATTGTTTCTAAGGAGTTTGGCCCTTTTGCCAGTGATTCACTTGTGCAATAGCTCAGGTGCTAATTTCTGGTAATTCCTTCCTGCGTCCCCTATTATATCTCGTACCATGCTATTGTCACACTAGCAAGAACTCTTTAGATAAGGGAGAAGAGATGCTAGTGGAAGAAAATGAAGAAGGGATATAACCCAACCTCAGCAGCTGTGTGCTGGCTCTTCCAAGATGAGGGTACGCTGGTTCACAGTGGGAACAAAACTAGTCAGTTTTTTCTTCACTACGGAAAGGAACCATTCCTCGTTGCTTTATTATGCTTGCCTGTTATTTTGATTCCCTGTGCTTCCCCTTCCAAGTGCATGCCCTTTGTTCTGGGATCCTGGTGCTTGACCTGATACAGCCATCAACGTCTCTCCTTTTTTTTCCTCTCTGAATAATAATTCCTGTGACGCAACGAAGTATTGTCTTGGTCACGGACTCGTGGCTACACAGGTTCCAAAGGCAGGGAATAAACCAAGGAAGCCAGCGATATGTTTGTGAATGAGGTGCACAAACAAGACCCTTTTTCATAAATAAAAAGCTAATAAGACACCAACCACCAGCTAGCTAGCAGCTTTGAAGTATTTCTATTCCAGATTATTTAAGGTTCTTTTCCTCTTCGATCAACAAGGATTATACTCCTTTCTTAACCCAGCAGATATCTGCACAACACCGTATTCGACACAGATGTATGACATCCACTTTCGAAATACTCTTAACTGGTGACGCGCAGAGGAGAAACATGCAGTTTTCTGATTTGAATCTTGTGCTATAAGCGAACTTTGAAGAATATGTGATTAGAGATGTTCCCCAAACTATTTAACACGTATTTAGCTGTCTAGGATTGTTACATTTAATTGGCACAAAGTTTCCTGCGGATAATAAACATAATCGTTTCAAAAAAAAAAAGATAATAAACATAATAAAAGGTCAAGTAAACGATACTAACTACGAATGCGCATACAACCAAAGGCCGCAGCAACAATGCCAACCTAGGCCTAGTAATGAGCTGAAAAAATGAACCAGTTATGGAAAGGGTCAGACCGAAATAGGATCAAGCCGAATTTCAGTTCATTTTTGAACTAACATGTACAATAAGAACCGGTTTAGATTGTGAAAGCTTATTTTAGCACCCCTAAGCCTACCTCTATCAATCAAAAGAAATTCAAACTTCCATCATTAGGCTCCGTTCAGGGATAACCAAACCAAACGAAATGGTTGCAGCCACACGCCGCTGGATCTGATGCTCCGCCACATCCATTACCCTGTTTAGGCACTTGTGTCAGTGTCATCACGAAGCTGTACCCTGATCCGCAGCAGTCCAACGACATCTGTGAGTACTTCAAGTTCGTTTGGAACACATGCGCTCCACCAGGCGCCAAATTCTTCTTCTGGCTGTTGGTCCAGAACTGGATCAACTGCAAGAGTAACTTGATCAAGAAAGCCATTGTGGATGATAACACTTGTGAGCTTTGTAGCGTTGCTGCAGAAACTGCAGACCACATCATCTTCTACCGCCCCTTGGTGCGACGTTTCTGGGCAGCACTCGGCTGTAACCCCCCGCCGTCGATGTCAGTGACGGCACCCTGGGAGCTCCCAAGAGCTCCACGCGTCCCTACTTCCATCTACACCACATATGTGACTCTCTATCTCTCTGTTGGCATGTTTGGAAACACAGAAATGGTGGTGTTTCAGTCCCTTGGCCCCTCTCTTGATCACTTGTTGTTGCAATGCCGAGAAGCTGCTGCCCAATGGCGCTGTCTCCTACCCGGGTCTGAGGAACATGTAACTATAGAAGTTGGTGCCTTTCTTTCTCCCCATGTAACCCCTGTAATCCTGCTTCTTAATTTGTACTACCCTTAGGGCTTGTTCTGTTATCCATAATTCCAAATAGATTAGAGGAGGAATGTGAAAGCACCTAGATGTCGCTAGAGAGAGAGGGGGTGAATAGGCGTTTCTAAAAATTAACGCAAACTTGCAACGGAAATTAAAACTGTCAAAACCGAAACTTTCGGTTTTGTAAAACCGGAACTTTCGATTTTGGCTGAATAGTACAGCAAGTAAACCTCTAAACCGCAACTTCTGATTTATGATACCGAAACTTTCGGTTTTCTCGAGACAGAGGAATAAATCTGAACTTTGATAGAGTTCTCGAAAAACTTGCAAAGCACCCCTAAAAGAGTACAAGGAACAAGATAGCTACTTGATTCACAAAAAATCAAGGGTTAGTCACAAGCCCAACTCAGTGAAACAAGAAATGCAAATCAAAACAAGGACACGAGAAATTGTTTCACCGAAGTTCAACGACTTGCTCCCAAGTCGTCTACATCTCCGTTAAGGAAGCTTGAGCTACTCACAAGGCCAACTCTAAGCCGAGTCTCTTTCAACCACTTTCATCAAATCACTATCTTCCTTGTGGAGGCGAAGCGGGCCTTCACAAACTTTCCCCTGGCACACCACAAGCTTGATAGCTCACCGAGCGACGTCTAGCCGTCTAGGAGGCTTTACCTCCAAGAGAAACAAATGCTCACAGATTTGCAACTCAATGCTCAAGTGCTCAATGAATGGGAGTGCTCAAATGTGCTCTCAAAAAGCAATCTCTCAACCCAACATTTATTATTTCTTACAAATCACACAAGCCTCACAAAGAGAGATTGGAAAGAGCTCTAGAATGCTTTGGCTCAGTTATGAACGTGGACAACACCAGTAGCTATCACTGAGAGGAGAGAGGAGGTATTTAAACCACTCTCTCAAAAAACTAGCCGTTGGGGCTGAAACTAGGAATCCAACCGGTTCGGTTTTTCAACTGGAACTTCTGGTTTTCAGAAGAAACTAGCCGTTAGACACAACCCAAAGAAAACCAGAACTTCCGATTCATCGAACCGGAACTTCCGGTTTGGGAATTCCGGCAAAGTGCCGGACACTCCGGAGGATAAAACCTCGACCATAGAGAGGGCTGCTCGGATACTCCGAGAAAGTGTCGGACACTCTGATAGAGACTTAGCTGATTTTGCAAGAAACTGTCAGAACCAGAACTTCTGGTTTTGAAAACCAGAACTTTCGGTTTTTCCTGTCTCAGTAAAACTTGTGAAGGTGTATGGTCATTGTGTTTCTCTCTCCTCACTTGGGTGTCCATGAGCACTGAGATTATGTTTTAATCTATGTTGCATCCCTCTTAATAGAGCGGCAAACCTATACTCAAGAAATAAATAAAAAGCTATAATGAACACTTAAGCTTCGATTCTTGAATCTTGTCACTTCTTCATAAAATTGCTTCTTGAGGATGAGCAACACACGTTTTGCTTGAGCTACTCTATTTTAAGCCAGTAATCTTGAAAACTTTCAATCCATGTGATCAATATCCACTAAATGCTTCCAAGATACTTCTTTTCTTCTTTTTCAATAGAATATCGACACTTAGCAAAATATGACTCCTTATAGTTTGAAAGGTCCATCACGATTCAACTCAACTTGTCCTTCTTCGGTACTAAAGCTCTTCGGCGCCAAGACTACTTCTTACTCTTCTTCCTTTCCCGGTCCATCACAACAGCGTCAAGTTAATACTTTATCTTCTCACTAACTTGAGTCAAATGTTGCATTGTATCTTCAATGAATACTTTTTGAATTCTTTGATGTCAACTTCACAAACCAAAGGCCTTTTGGTTGAGATCTTAAATATAATCCATCGTAACTCTTGATTTCATTTTTGCTTAGCACAAAGATCAACTTAAATCTTTGCAAGTAAGTAGATTTATGTAGAGATCTTTAATTTGATTCATCGTAAGTCTTGATCTCTTTCTTGGCTTGTAACAACTTCACTTTGACTTGGGATCAATGTATTCTTGATTAAAAAGGATATGACAGTCATCATAAATCAAGATATTTCAATACTCTTTTAGAACGAACAACTTGCTCATCAACTCAATAAATAATGTTAGTTTTTTAATTATGTTGTCATCTAATTCACCAAAACTCACTAAGACTGTAGATGCACTTTCAGAATGAATCCATTATTCTCTAGATAAGGATTCAACCCCTTTCATTCCACTCCATTCCTTTTCTATTTTTTCACAACCGAACAAGGCCTTGTCGGTAAAATCATTTTAATGGAATCTAGTTGGGATCCCCCCCCCCCCCCCCCCCGGGGTAGACATTCAAAAAACAAAAGTGAACCGAACTGGTATACTAATAGATAGTTTGAACCGTGGATCCCTCTGCTTGGAAATTTATCAGTCATAGATAGTTCCCACTTCCCTCTATCAGGAAAGCTAGACTAGACTACAATTGCTACACCAAATTCATACGCCTGTGAGAATAATCAACCAACGCGGCGGCGAATCTTCATACCTAGGTGAACTTGCCTGATGCCGCTCATTCCTAAATGATACGGGAATGCGCAAGCGAGGCTGCAGAATGTTAACTTTGAGTTCCCGATGGCAAGGAAGTAGGTGGTGTACGAAGGCAATTACCGAGCGATCATGATACCTTAGGGATGGTATATCCAGTGACCAAGAAGGTCAATATATAACTTTCATGACCAATATAATGTGACGCTGAAATATGTGTGTTGTGAACAACAAAACACACTGCAGGCACGGAGATTTTTCTGTGTACAGGAACACGGCAAAATGGAGCTTATAGTCACCGGTTGTAGCGACTAAAAAAATTTGGTCACTAAAGATTGATCAATAGTGACAATGATTTAGGTTTTATGGTGGACATATATTTTTAATTAGTGACTAAGATGTATGATTATTAATAAGTTGCTAAAAATACTTAGTTACCAAGGACTTCTTAGTTGCTATAATTTTGATGACCACTATATGCAATTGTTAATCACTATATCATTATCTATAAAAATTATTGGCCACTATATACATACAACGACAAAGGTTTTAGTCACTAGCGTGACCAAAGTTTTGATGATAAAATAGCTATAGTCAATAATATTACACATATAAAAGATGAAGTACATTGTGATTAATAAACATTTTTCTTAGTGAGTTATTTTCCATGATGAAGATTAGTCCTGCGCATTCGGGCATCTCGGCCCGGCCCGTTACTGCACGGCCCACCAAGGCACGACGGGCCGTGCGGGCCGTGCCTAATTAGGCCACAGGCTGTGCTGCCGGCCCACAGCACGGGCCGATTGTAGTAACCGTGTCGAAATGGGCCGTGCCAGCACGTTGGCCCACGACAAATTCGGCCCACATACTTGAAAATGTGGCAAAAATAGCTGCTTGAGGGGTTCGAACCCAAGACCTGCGCTATAGAAATGACCGCACTGGTACCGCACTTACCAGTGCGCTACGCTTGTTCATCTGTTATAGTATAAAACGTAAATATATTTAATATATAATGTTAAACGGGCCGTGCTGTGCTTTTCATCGTGTTAGACCTTCGGCCCAGACACGGCCCGCTGTACGGGCTCTTGCTGGCCCGGGCACGGTGCCGACTGAGCCGTGCTGTGCTTGGGCCATGCCAAAATGAACGGGCCTCAATTCGGCTGATTTGGCACGGCCCAAATGCCCACCTATAATGAAGACCGTGCATAATGATCATGACAAGGTGGCCTCCGACAATATGGCAATTGTGTGGCTGACGGGCGAGACCAGACCATAGAACACTTGTGTGAATGAATGTAGGACTAGTTTTAGTTTTTTGTTACTTGGGCATCAAATATAATCGTACTTTTGTGATATGAACTTCAAAAACTGTACTCTTGTATTACAAGGGCACAAATATTTACGATTCTGTGAAATTTAGTTTTTTTTATTAATTATTATTCATACTAACATCAATTTATTGTGACATCAATCTGAAACAGTGAGTTTTAAGCTGCACTACAAGCAATATTTTAATATGCACGACAACAAACTTCGCGTGGCTATCTTTTCCATATAAACACATAGTGCTAGGTTTGTTAGGCGTATTTGGCATGGGTTCAAAGACCAAAAAGGACTTAAATCTTTGTAGCCCAGCACTGGAACACTCCTTTCCGCAAGGAAAGCAGCATGCAAAGCGATGCTATTAATTAGCCAACCAATAGAAGAGCCTTGCAAATTAATTTCACCATCTAGGAAAACAGCGATGCACGTGGATCAAGGAGAACTACCAGAATACGCATAGCATTTGTAAAAAAAAAGTTGTTTTGCAAATGTGCCCAAGAAAAATAGGAGGGAGTACTTGTTTTGCATGCAAAGACAATGGCAAGGAAGTAGGTGGAACAGTGCTTTACTATTAGAACATATGATAAATGGCAAGCTGGAATATGCTTTCATGATGCCCCTCATCCCCATTTCTATACAATTGTCGTAATGCAAGAGAAAGGTGGCATCTCTTAGAGCGCCAGCTTGTGCGAAAAGAAAGAGAAACGGCCAGTGAGAGGGAAAATGGAGCATGCGGTCGTGAGGCAAAGAGATATGGAATGAAGTCATGTACAACAGAGGTAAAAATGTGTGTGTGTTTCTCAAAGCAAAGCTAACTTGTGTCATAGTTTTGTACTACTTGAAGTGAATTTCATTTCACCAAAGTCGAACGTTCGAATACATTGATCAGAAGTGATAAGAGGGCAAATTTGAATTGGTGATGTGAACAGAACACCTTTTACTACATTACACCTACCATGATTCAAACTGGTACACTTTAATGGCTGCAAAAAAAATCATTCCGTTTATATGTGGCCTATTATTCTTGCTTCGGAGTATTTTTCTCTATCTTTGTCTATCTTTTTCTCATTTTCAGTACATCACATATTTTTTATTTTTTTAATTCTTATGCTCAGATTACAAAAGATCATAAATTTGGATGCGTAAAAAAAATATTTCTAAAAAATCCTTGCATGAGACATCGACCAAAATGTTCGGCTAGCTTAATTTCCAATTTGTTTCGTGTCTTTCCGGAGATGATTGAACCCGGCGTCCCCCCTCGGACTCCTGGCTGCATGCAGCACAGCTTGCTCGATGCGAAGAAGCAAATTAACTTCCTGCTAGTATTATTTTCTCATGATATATATAGCGCGGACCGTTTGTTGCGTTTCGAGCAAGTTCATCATGGCAATAGCGTACACGCTTAATTGTAAGCAAGAGAAGGAACAGGAAGAGAGACAGAGATAGAGGATGAACAGAACGAGAAGATGCATGGAGCAGGTTCTACAGTACTCTCTCCATTTCAAAATATAAGCATTTTTAAATTAAATCAAAGTCAAGCATTTATCACTTTGTCCGCTAAGAATATTTAATTAATAATATTTTATTATATAAAAATTATATTTTTGATTCATTATGAAATAAGCTTTTATAAAAAGTATACTTTTTATTAGAAATTATGTAATTCTCTATATATTTTGAAGTAAAATTTTAAAAATTTAACTTTATCTAAATTTAAAAAATCTTTATTCCCTCTGTTCTTTAATTGATGTCGCTGTTGACTTCTAAATTCAACTTTGACCATTCGTCTTATTCAATTTTTTTGATAAATTTTATATATTTTGATATAATTTGATTTATCATTAGAGCAACTTAAATTTTACACATGCGAACAAAATTTTTGAATAAAACATATGATCAAAGTTGAATTTAAAACTCAACGGTGACATCAATTAAAGTACGAAGGGAGTATATTTTTGAACGGATGTACTCCCTCCGTCCCAAACGCTATCAACTTTGACTAAAAATATTTATAAATTTAAATAATTTCTAATATAAACAATTATATATTATGAAAGTATATTTCATGAAAAATCTAGTAAAATGATTTATAATAAAACATTATTAATTTTATATTATTAATGGTTAAAGTTAAAAAAATTTAACTTTATTTAAATTCAAAAATGTTTATGTTTAGGGACGGAGTTAGCAGTATTCAGTAGCAGCAGTTGGTTGACTTTACAACTCACGCCTCATCGCACTTTATACTCACGCGCTAACCCACTCATCCCTTGTGACACGGGTGCCTGGCTTGCGTACTCGGCGTGAATGGCGTGGCTCTTGTGGCGTGTTGCTGGTGCTCGGTGCTGGTGCAGGGGCTCGTACAGCAGTGCTAACCACGCTGTTTCCGGAGGGCACAACGACTCTTGTATACCGGCAAACTTTTGCCAAACACTTTGTACAGTCGGCCACGATGACCTTTGCCAATAGAAGATGCATAAGCACAGACTATATCGACAGATTTGAAACATTCACAGTACATGCGGTCGGAAAAAAATTTTACCGATAATTTAGGATTCGTTTTGCAGAGGTATTTGACACACTGATTGGTATATCATTTATTTAGGTGTTTGTGTGTGTCATTCACATAAATATGTTAAATTATTCAAGCTTTACAAAACGAGTCCTAAATCTAAAAAAAAAAAAAATCTGCTTAGAGCTTTTTGACTGTATCTTTGCCGACACTTAACCTGTAGTGTAGTTCATAGTGTTTAGTTGGCAAAGGTGTGCTGTTGTGCAGTGACTTACAAACTCTTGAAGGGGACACCATTGTGAAATATGCTCACCTTCCCGATACGAGTGAAAGGCATGACTCGTAATGACATCTATAATGTTACTCCCTTCCCTCCGTTTTTAAATGTTATCGCCGTTAATTTTTAACATTAACTTTGACTATTTATTTTATTAAAAAATTAACTTAAATATTTAAAATTATAAGTTGTGATACAAATGAATTTAATGATAAAGTAAGTTATAACAAACTATATGATATTTATTAAAAAAAATTTAATAAGATGAATAGTTAAGTTGATGTCAAAAATAAACCATGATAATAATTTAGTAACGGACGGAGTAATTAGAGGGATAGATGATAGAAGTTAAAACAAAAGCTAAAATATTCAATTTTGCCAAAGCATGCCTAACTACATGATACTTAGTTCACATAAATAATTGTACTATTTCAATTCAGAAATAATAAGCCATTTTATTTTATGAAGATAATCAAAGTTTGAAATATATGATATTTATTAAAAAATTTAATA